>OY987272.1:15295028-15450976 GCA_963920665.1 Straminergon stramineum
GTTAACAAGAGAGTTGTAACACTTAGCAAATGGAGAATTGTGACTCAAAGATAGACATACATTAAACAATCTTATACTATGAGTATGTAAGAAACACTTTTATTAAATATACTCTCACTTTACATCAAGATATCATCTTCTCTGTCAATTCTAACAATTAAAATCTAACATTGTTGATGCATGGCGTGTGTAGTGTTACAAGATCTTGACCCTTGGTATCACTAGAAGCACTAATAGAAAACTACGTTGTAGTCAACAAAATTTAGCTGACGTCTTTTTGTGTGTCTTGCCCCAAAACGAAAAATTTGTACTAATTGCAACACAGTTTTCTGAAAATTGTGTTGTAGTCAAAGCAAATTTTCTATTTTGGGGCAGAAAACACAAAAACATGTCAGCTAAATTTTGTTGGCTACAACGTAGATTTCTACTAGTGAAGTGAAGTGCCACAAGAGGCATGTTGAAGAGCTTGGAGAGGTAAGTGTTACCAAGGGGTGCAACATTTTTGAAGATAGTCAAGTATAATTTTTTTTAATATAATATCTTTAAAATTTTGTAATAGACATTGAAGTTTTTTCCATTTTGTTAACCTTCTCTTGAACCTCTAAATGCTCAAACCTCCACCTAGTAAACAAATGAATGTTTTGAAGAATAAACTTCATTCAATCAAAAGAAGATTTAAGAAGATTATCAAGAATGTCCACTAAAGAAGAAAGAACACTCTATATGCAACAATAACATATGAATATTCATTTTGAAGGAATTGTTGTTATGTATCATGGTTGTTGAAAGTTCAAGAAGTTTTAAGGATTTATAATATATGAAAACGTGCTCCCAACTACACATGAATGCTCAAATTAGTCTACATAATACAATCAACTAATGTCCATATTTGTAATTGTTCCTATATATTACCTATACAAGTTTGCCAATAAAGAAGTTAATAACAAGGTATGTACATGACATGTTTTCAAAGTGGACCTCTACAAATTCATGGCTAAATAGTAAACCTCCATTTATGTGAGCCTATAGACTATTTAAAATACATCTATTTTTAAATATTATACTAATTCATAATTTAATCATATAATATTTCAAAAATAACTAAATCTAGATTCTCCTTTCTACTACCAGTAAAATCCTAAACAACAAAAAAAAACCTCATAATTAAAAATATGAACCATGCTCAAATCCTTATTTGGACAATTTTAGATATTATTAAGATATGCAAATTCATTTAATCCTATGTTCCTATCTACATTTCTCCAACATTTTAGCCCTCAATACCTAAATGTCCAAGACCTTTTTTGAGCTTCTTGGAATTTGCTTTATATTGAACAAAAAGCCAACATTTTGATAAGTTTTATCAATTTTTTTGAATTGTAATTGTACAAATTCAAACTAGACATGTTAGTCACCACTAGAGAGAAAAAAACACAACAATATCATTTATGGATTGAAAGATTATAATGTTTGATCATAAGGGTGTTAAAAATGTGAAAGTGATTTGAAGTCTTTTAGTTGTCTTTACACTTGTCAAACCTAAAAATTTGGTCACCAAAAAAATATGATTTTAAAGGACATGACCTACATAACCCCACTCAATTTATGGCTTCTCAATATCTACAATACAATTTTTTAAAATGAATTTATAATGTGATTTTTTCTCCAAGATCTAGTGTATTTGAGGCTCATTTCCAAGAGCCCTCAACACTAGAAAATCAAGATTTGCAATGGACACCCCTTCACAAAATCTTGTATAGAAAAATTATACTCACTCATTTTCAAAATCAAATTTTTGATGCTAAAATTAGACTTAAAAAGAATTTTCCAAAATAGTTACTACTAAAAATGGTATCTTGGTGAGGTTTTATTTAACTTCAAAATTTTGTCGACACCAGAATTTGGTTCCCTGGGGCATTTAGGGGTTAAGATGTTGGAGAAATGTAGCTAGGAACACCATTGGGTCCACAGTGGGTATACGTACCTTGTCTTTTTCGTGCTTTCAGTTTTTTTTACACTTTGATTCTGAGTGTGTGTGGGAGTTCCGCTTCGGAATGTGACGTGCCCGCGATTTGCAACAACAACTCGCTTCCGTGCGGTCCCTTCCCTCTGTCAATTTCATCGGAGTCGACACCATGATGGTGATGCGAGTGATAAGAAAAATTCATGGCGCTGGCTTAAGTTACCTCTTGTACTTGCACTTGCAAGCTCATCAATTGATAGCTCGTCCAGTTGCACTTCCACCTCTCGCTCCAGCGATTTTGGGTTTGGACGCCTCTCTGTCTTTAGAGTTTCCAATTGTTTCCATTTCGTAAGCTGTAGGTGGGTTGGAGGACGTTGAATTGAAGCCGCGAGCGATGTTTTTGGAAGTGGAAATGAGGCGGGTCGTAAGTCCTCCCGTCGCTCCAGTGATGTAGCGTTCAATTGGACGCGTCTCTGTCTTTAGAGTTTCCAATTGCTTGCATTTCTTGCAAGCTCCGGTCGATTGGAGGACGTTGAATTGAAGGCGTGAGCGATGTTTTTTGAAGTGGAAATGAGGCGTCTCGTGGTGGTGGAGCCCCACGAGCTCGGGGGCCACCTGCACTCGCAGCGGGCCATGCTTCGGCGTCTGCTCCAGGACATTGAAAGCGTGGGAGCCTCCGAGGAACACGGGTACTTCGTGGCCGTGACGACGCTGGAGGAGGTGTCGGAGGGGAAAGTTCGATCCGGCACGGGCTCTGTGGTGTTCTCCGTCAATTTCAAATGCATCGTGTTTCGTCTGGTCAAAAACGAAGTGGTGGAAGCGGAGGTTACCGAAGTCATGTCTACTGGCATTTTCGCAAGTAGGCATTCACTTCCTTCCCGTCCATTTCTTAGTGTAGTCCAATTAAAACCCTAATTTCGGGTGCATCGTGTTTCGTCTTGTGAAAAACGAAGTGGTGGAAGCTGAAGATACGTAAGTCATGTGTTATTAGATTCTGCTTTTAGTATATGTGTTAAACCCTACCACGCCCAGAGTGTTGAATTTGGTCGCCTTTTCCGTCTAGAAAAGGAAAATACTACTAAGAATATGGGTCTCCTATATTGATAGCTGTTACTAACTGTAACTTGTAGACGACTAATCTTCGAATGGAAGTGGGGGTTTCCACTGCCACTTATTGTGGTCTGCAACCTCCCATTTTGAAATCGATATGGTTTCGAAATTTCAAAAGTTCGATCTGGCTCCTGTACCCGAAGTGATCTCTCCACAGCTCTATACTGATCTTCAAATATAAAAAAATCCTGCGTATGTCAAAATGGTTTAAGTTTCGCAAATAGTATCCTCTATTTCATTTCCCTGAACTTGGTGAACTCTCGTCTAGAAAGGGAAATACTACTAAGAATATATGTCTTTTACTTGATCCACAGAGATTTGCAAACAAGAAGAATGGTCATCTATGAACCGAAATCATTTTTTGACTAGATACATCTATGCTTCTTTCAACCACTCTGTTTTAATGCATGTATGGAACCTCTCTTCTTAGTGGAGGTCTTGCTGCTCTCCAAATTAGGGTATCGTTTTGCTTATTCCTGCGGAAATGTTTTATGAGGAGATGCAGCTTGCGGGCCAGCGAGTATCTTTGTTCCAAAGAAAGAGATGGAAGGGTTTGAGTTCCGTCTGGGACCGTCTCCAGAGTACAATTCTTGGACTGATTCGTCAGGAAGCGCGATACGCCTCCAAGCTTTGGTGCGGCTGAGAGTTCTGGGCACCCGCTGGGAGCCTGAAGGCAGGACTTTTAAGGCCGCAGGGACTTTGAATGGTGATATGTTGGGCCATGTCTACGAGGAAGGCAAGTCTCTGGTTATGCAATAGGTTGTCTATCTTCTCTTTCACTGGTGCCTGCATGTATAGATCTTTGGAATCATCTACAGATAAGTGCAGAGCAAGCTTTGATTCATGCAAGCAAGCACTTCTTGTGGCGAAGCTCACTAATCGTAAAATATTTCTTTGAATGAAAGCGATTTTAGTTTGCGGAGTCGAACCACTTCTGTCATCATTTTCGCAGGCACTAATCCAGGAGTTGAACCATTCATGGAGATCCATCCGGGTTGCAAAAGCGTGTTTTGTGGGTTCCTCTGTAGTCCACATTCTTGTAGTGCTGCCTGTTTCTTCTGGGATGGGCTCATGTTTGAAACTGGGTTGAAATCCATCACCTTGTTGCTTCAGGTCAGTTGATGAATCTGCCACTTTGGGAAGAACAAATTTTTAAAGGAAAACTCTCTTGATTGCTTTGCTGGGGTCTCATTTGCGTTCAACTTCGTACCCTGCTTTGCTAATCCACGCTAAATCTCGTTTCTACGCAGATTTTGTAAACTTAGCTTCAGTGGCACCCGTCTCGACTGGAGCGCACAATGCCGAGGACTAGTGAATACAGGTTTGAGGATTTTGGACTGTTGAAGGACCTCTCTATTTTAAAACGACGTCAAAAGACGGTGAAAAGACGGATGCATGTCCTTGAATGTTTGACGTTGAACAAAATTGAATCATTAGCTGACTACTACGGTATCAAGTTTTCCTGTAACTTGGATACTTTGTGGTCAGAGTAGTAGGAGTTTTGCAACACTTCTAACAGTTCCGACATGAACTTCTCATCTCCTAATGTTAAGGAGCTCCCAATGCGCATATAAGAACCAATTAGGAGGATTGTTCTGCTTTTAAGAAACATATGAAATCATCATTGCTCTGTGGTGAAGGTGCCTTTAGTTGTTTTCGTTTCTTTTTTTTCCTTTCCAAATGAAAATTGTTTAATTGCAAATGGAAAGATCGAGTATCAGGAGAATTAAACTCCCGATCTTTAACCAAAATTCTTAACACTAGACCGGTGTTAACATAGGTCATGTAAGTGCCATTTCAACAGTAGTGAAGGATGAATGCCTTCTAAGGTAGAAGCACCCATTTCCAACCTTGCACCCTCAACCAATCTTGAATTTATGTTGGAACAAGTAGTCCAAAATGTACATATTGCGTACATAAATGAAAAAAACAGTTTGGGGTGCACCATGTACTACATGAACTTCAAATGTTTTATTACATTCTTATAGATTATTCAGAAAATTATCAGTTTTTTTTAAATTCATGATTTTCAAGTGTAAGTGTAATAAATATAGTCACACAAGTCTTGATTCCATCCCTATATATATATGAAATTGTTTAAAATTTTGGTTATTTGTGCTTCTACCTTAACCTATAAAGGTCAATATGGATGTTTAGTGTTCGATGGATGACAAGGAATCTCTCTATTTAGGATAGAATTGCAACTATTCATCCTTGGAATTTTGTGTGGAAAGGGAAGATCTTCTATAATATTTTGACCTCCAATTTGTATTTTTTATTTTTTTAAAGTAGATGATGCCACATGGCTCCAAAAGGCATTATTTCCATAGTTATTAGTTCGTCTTTTTAGGGTTAAACCTTAGTTTCCACATTTGGTAGTATCTTTTATGTTATTAGCCTTGTCTTTTTGTTTTTGATGAAGTGTCAAGATAGCAACAATTAATACTTTGGTGAAGCAATGTATTTATGAATTCATCCATTCCTTGAACAAATTCATGCATTTCAAAAATCCAAATTTGATAATTTCATCTATATCTATTTGTAAAGTGGGGAAAAAATAGTAATAGAAGACTACTCTTTTAGTACTAGAAATCGAGAAGTATTCTAAAATGGTACAATTTGATCTTATGGTGCCCTTTGTTGAATTCACTAGTTGTCATATTTTTAGTGCAATTCATTAGAAGATCATGTTAAACCTTTTTTATCATCTAATACAATATTTTGGTAGGCAAATGGTAACATGTTATTAAAGCTTTGATCTTAGGATAAAGTTTTAGCTATTTTGCTTTGCATTTAGAACTTCATGTGTACAAGGTAAGTTCACATATAATTCCGCTCATTGCAATTCATTAATGACAAATTAAAATTTGGATGAAAAAATGGTGTTTGTTTCTTAACAATTAGAATGTTAGGTGTGCAATAGTAGATGTAGAAATTTCAAAGTTTGTTTTGATAGAGTACTAATAATTGATAGTAGCTTCATTCATAAGAAATGAGATCAATGATGGTGTATTCATTATATTTATATAATGATGTAAGTACAATAACTTCTCTTATCGGTTCCTTACTAATGGTTTACCATACCTACCTTTGTTATACATGCTTATAGTTTAGATATTGATAATTAGGCAAAGTTGATAACTTGTACACTTAGGTGTGGGGGCTTTAGTTGAATAAACAAACTTTTTATTCACATTAGCTTCATGAAAAACCCACAAATTTTCATCTTGTCTAGTACCACTAAAATCTAGCTTTATATATGCAAGTTAGGAATTGTATTAGTTTTGCAATGTTTAATACTTTAGTAAGCTTAATCTTTAGTCATTTTCAAATTTCATACTACATTTAGGAATATCGAAAATTTTGTGCAATTCATTAAATAACGTTAAATACTTATGCTTTCTATATATATAAGAGCCATCAAGTTTTGTATTCAATCATGTTCAAGTTTGAAGTCAATTGAAGCACTCCTTTATTAGATAATCACAAGAAGGTTAGACTTATAACCCTTTTTTTAGTTCTTCAATTAACAAAAATATTATTATAGATGTATATAGACAACTTGATGTTATATCCATATTTGGTTTCATAACTTGCTAGTTGCTCCTTGGCTCACAAATTATATCAGTTTGTAAGGGAATAAATATTTTTCTACTTCCATTGTATATTCTATTACTAATATGATAATATGACATGCGTTGGATACTAGTTATGAACTATACACTCTACATATTTGCTACACTACAATGTTTTTGACATTGATTGTCAATTAAACACATGTATTTAATACTTTATTGTCAATCATGCCCTTCCTTGGGAATTTGTAAATAGTATCAATAATAAGGCCTATAATATACAATCAATGATGCCTCTTTTTTTAGTGCCCAAAGCATAGTAAATGTCATAGAAAACACTTGCACCAATGAACCTTACACAACTTCAATCATAAATTTTGAAGCAACAAACCCTAAAGCTTTCAATCATTCACTACAAAGTATAGTTCTAGTAGTATTGTTCTATAAGTAATGGCCTAAAAAGGATGTTTATAGTAAAAATTTATGAAAAATACAAGTATTTGTAGTAAAGTTTTACTAAAAACATCTCTCTTAGGTCACTACTTATAGGACTATACTACTTGGACTATATTTAAAATATCCCTCTTTCTTGTAGTTTTTTTATTTTTTACAAAGTCAACATTTAATATGCTAATTAAGATTTTCAAATTTTGAGCAAATTTTAGAAAGTAGAAATAAGCCACTCTTGCTTACTATCACTTGAAGAAAATTGTGTTACTCTCAACACAATCTACATGACATTTCTATTTACCGTAATATAGAAACATGAATTTCAATGCAAAATCTATATTGAAATTCATGTTTCTATGTTACAGTAAACAAAAATGTCATGTAGATTATGTTGAGAGCAACACGGTTTTCTTCTAGTGCCATGTTGCCACAGTTTCACTATTTTGGCAACTAGTTGTTGTGATTATTCAACGAATATTTTTTTTGCTACATTCATATAACTACACTAAATTGTGAAATTAGGTTGCCCCACACTATAGAAGTATTTGCTATTACTCTACAAAATTGCACTACTTTGAAATTAGAGATTGTTGTTATTGGGACTTATGGGACTTCATGTATACAAATGGAAGTATATGTTGAAATTTTTGTTGACTTCAATGGCTTGTAAAGTACTTTTCTGAGGGTAAGTCAATCTAATTGTTAAGGCAACCTAATTTCACTATTTAGTGTACTATTAATCTTCTAGCATGGGCTAAGTAGGTTCTTTTGAATGATATATTGAGTATCTTTGTTAGTGTATTTTAGTTTTGTAAAGTCCAAACTACATTTCTTGTAATCTAAAGAAAAAAAATGAAAAGCTCATTGATTGCTATTCTATTAATAGTAAGTAGAAAGGGCTGAAATTAGGACATGTACTTACATTTGTACATATAGATTTGGAAAAAACTTGTGAAAAAATGAGTGACGACAACACAAAGTCACAAATAGTAAAAAAAATCAAATACTTGACTCCATTTTGTTGAGGTTCTTTAGGTTGTCTTTTCAATTAAGTTGTTTTATCTACTAAAATAAATATATGATCAACATTTATATTTTAATATTCACAATATTTTAGAATGTAGAATGTCATTTTAAAATTTTAAAACTTTTAGAGTTAAAGTTAGATACCCCATTTTCAATTTCTCAACAAATTATCATTATTCAAATTTAAAAGTATAAGATTATGAAAACATTGTTTTGAACATCCTTTTTGAATTTGATCTTTTGTTTGTAGAGAATTATTGCATTAATTATATAATTTGCTTCATAAAACCGTTACCATAATAAATTAGAATCAAACTTACTTTATTAAGCATTTAATTTTTTTCATAGACTTGTCATAAGATTCAATTCAATTCATTATCCAAGAACACTAAAAGTATTCATTGGAAAAACCCCTCCATTATTGGTATTCTTAATTGTCTCTTCTCTAAAGGTTTGATCATCTTTTGTGCAACTTTGAAAAAATGCTTTAAGTCCAAGGTTCTCAAAAGCATGTACATGAATTAAGAATTTAAAAGCATGTTTAGTGTTTCTTTTCACCATTCTTAAATATTTGCAAAACTTTGCTTGACAAAAGTTATCATTGTGATGATCAATACAAATTAGTTTCATCTTAGTCATTAAGTTGACACAATTGAATATGTCTTCTTAAATTTCATGTAATTTTGAATTTTTGATTTTTTTTGTCTCTATAAAAAATAATTTTACTTCTTGAAGGAGTATTAAGCATTTTCAAGAAATGGACTAAATCTAATTATTTACATGCATGCTTGATTATTTAATAAATTTCATTTTAATTATATAAAATTTGGATAATCTTTTATTATAAAATGGACTAGTATTGACAATATTGTGCCATATACAAAATTTGTTTCCATTTCTTTCATTTTTCATTTTTTATATATCAAGAAGTTGAAAATTTCTCAGTCTAATTGTCATTAAATATTTTCCATATCTTCAAAGCTTGTATCCTTCATAATATTTGCAAAATTGTAATATGAGACAATTGTATAAGTTGTATTAATATTTTAGAAACTTATTTTAGAAACTTTAGAATGTTCTTGATCAAATTTAACCATCAATCAATTTAATAAAATTGCATTTGTATGATTATGAATTCAACAATCAAGATCAACCCATTGACAAAAGTGAATTTATAATATTCACTAGTTACAATGTAATACTGTAATTTGTTAAAGAAATGAATTGATATTGTCTTCAATAATTGTTATTCGGATTCAGTATTGAGGATAATATATAAGAATGCAATGACTGCTAACCAAGGTACTTTATCACCATCCATATTTTGCAAATAGTTGTTGTTCAATTACTTTTTTACAACGTTATTTTGAAAAAATCACATTATTTAATTTGAAAAATATAATATTTCTCAAATATCTTGTTACTTTGATGATTTGAATTCCATAAAGTTGATTATTGAAAAGACATGCTTTGATGCCTATTCAAGGCCGTTTTCTATTAACATCTATTATATTCTTCTTGGTTTTATCTTTTACTTTTACAACAAAATTGAATTTTTAGGCAATAAATTCCACAATTTAAACCAATTACATTGAATTTAAAATGTTAAAATTAGAATTCATATTTTAAATTGAATAATATTTCTAAATTTAAAAAATAAAGATCTAAAAAAAATTTAGATATCATCATTTGAATAAATTCTAGTGATCATTCACAATATGTTTTATTAGAAATTTGAGTAAAGTCAAAGATATTTAAATTACAAGATACTTCTTACTTTATTCTATAAATCTATCATTTTGCTATAGTAGATCTCAATATGACTAATGGATGGTGTTTTTTATTTTTTGTTTCTTTTATTTAGAAAGCCTTCCAATTAAGATGTGTAGTGTGAAATTTTCACATGATGGAGCCCTCTTTTGTAATACTTGTGGATTTCAAGCCTCCAAAAGCTAAAAAAAGGTTACATTTCATATGAGAAATTTTTATACAATAAAAATTATGATAAATGTGCTAGGATTGGATCTTAATCATATACGATCTTAAAACTACACATTCAAAATTTGAACAATGGATGAAGGTAAGCATGTCCCAAGCATTGAGGATCTTGTTTATTTCATCCATCAAATATTTGTACATTCTTGTATTAGTATATTCATACTCTTACATTTGTATGGCATAGGTCTTCAAGAACTCTTCTTTAGAAATATTCTATAGTTCAAAGTCTCCAAGAATGTTTCACTACAAAAAACTTATTTTTTAATCTATAAGAGAACTATTCAAGAACAACTTGAATAAATAAGTAAAATAAAAAATCCTTTAAAAATCACCATATTTAGAACTTGATATTTTGAACTTAAATAAATTTTTTTGAAAAAATTAAAAATATTCAATCCACAATGGAATTTTGAAGGAATATTAAAAAAAATTCAAATATTATTAGAAAATACTCCCTCTGTCCCAAAATGATTGTCCACTAACTTTGAATGTCATGTTTCTTTAAGGTTGTTTTATGTAGGTCAAAAAAATATTTCCTTGTGGCTAATTTTATTTAAGTTGCAAGGAATTCATGAAATATTCTTCATTGATTCTAGTGATATCAAATTTGGAACCTTTCTTAATTATGTTTTTGATAATATGATCAATGAAATTGACTCAAAATAATAACAACAAACTTCTAAACAATCATTTTGGGACAGAGTTAGTATAGGCTAATGCAACAATTGATTTAGCCATGTGGATATGATTTGTGGATCATAGTTTATAATTTATGTTTGAAAGTCATTGTTAAATTATTTCTTTTAGTATTATTTTATAATACATCTTTACAATTTTGGAAATTTGGACTACCTCTTGGTTCTTAAGGGGTTAAACTTGCCTTCTTGAGAAACACAAACAATTTTTTTCAAATTCAAATTCTCCACCATTTGCAAGATCTACAAATTCAAAATACATTGTGTAATTTTTATTTTTATTTTTATTTTTATCCATTGTATGTGTATGCTAGTGTGTCTCAATTTCATATTTTAGTAAATATTGAAGGGTGTAAAATTTAATAATTTTCATCTTTTCATATAATGTACATTTGGAATTCGGGGTTGAAAAATAGGGCATTCCTATTCAAAAGATTTGTACACCTTGCATTACTATGATTCCTTTGCAAAGACTAAAAATATTAGAAACATCAATAATTCTACAAAATCTCCAAAATGCTTTTTCCTACAATTGACTCAATAGATTGTTGTTCTAGAGCAATGTAAATTGGGATTTTTTAAAATGAAAAATAGAAAAATAATTGCCAACTAAATAAATTTTTATGCCCTAATGGCCTCCCAAATGATTATTTTTTATCTAATTTATGGTAACATACCCAAAGCAAAGGCAAACATGTACATGTTCTTGGTACCATTGAAAATTCTTTGAAAAATGGAGTGGACAATGAATGTTTCACTAATTTGGACCTATATTGCACCATCCAAAATTTCACTAATTTTGGAGACTCTTAGAAAAAGGCACTAAAGCGAAAAATATTTCTAGTCCCAAATACTTCATTGAAGATGTTTTGTGCTCTTGAATTTTGAAGTTGGCTATTCATTTGGGTGTAAAGTGCATTATTAACCCTTGAACTCTAGGCTGGTGTCCATGGAAATTAGGCATTTTGTAACCGTGTGACATCATCCACTTTAAAAAAATAAAATTTTTTTACTGGAAGTCAAATTATTGTAGATGATCTTCCCTTTCTACCCCTAATTCCGAAGATGAATAGTGGCAATTCTATCTTACAAGAGAGAATTCCTTGACGTTCATCGGACAAAAAATGTCCGCCACGTCGTTTAGGGTTTAAGAAAGACAATAAATTTAGTGAACCACTAGAGTCTAAAGGCCTTCTTTTCATGAAAACCACTCAAAAATTATTTTTTCTTAACCCCTAAAGGACCAAACGGTGTTTTTTGGCAATATAGCGATTTCAGGCAATTCACTATAGATGGAATTTTTATTTTTTTTCTTTGAAATTTTCATACAACATGTGCCCAAGGAGTAGCTTTAAGACCCAAAAAATTTCATAACTTTTGAATACATGGTTAAAAAGTTATTGTATGATATGTTGTTTTCATTGCTTGGCGGGCAACCCAGGCAGCAAAAATAACTTCCTTAAAAATCACTTTTTTTTAAAATAATAATTTGAAATTTATTTTCCTGATTTGTACATGAAAAGCTTTGAATCATTCCATTTTGATTTATGAGATGAAAGTTATGAAGAGTTTTAGTTGTGGGTAGTTTGTGGATAGTAATGGAATCTCTACTCTAAAATAAACTTTCAAGACCTTTATTTAACTCAATTTTTAATATTTTTGGAAAAAAATTAAAACGGGAGATGTAGATTGTTTATTACAACATTACAAACATTGGGATTGGCATTTTTCAATTCCATAAATAAATTATTAATAATTTAGTATTTTGAATCATTCTCTACTTCTTTCAACTTATTATTTTTTTCCTATATGTTGTACAATTCCAAATGATCTAAAATTTTTCAAGAATGTATCCAACATGACTTGAAGAATGAATCCAAAAATTTACAACCATTTTGGACATTTTTTCATAATGATCTAACCTTGTGAAGTGCAACTACCCGGATTTTTGCAGGACCAAAAAATGGCTTTATGTCACTTCAAATGCCAATATCTGGCAATCCAAACGGTGGAAAGTTCTGAAATTTTTTACACATCTTCCCAAACCAGCGTACTACAAGATCCTACGGTTAAATTTGTCCAAAAATGTATTTTTGTCTAAAATTTGGTACTTGTACTAGAGATGACAGTTTTGGAGCGTTTTTGGTGAAAACATAGTCAAATACCTTTAGGGGTTAACATCTAACCCTAAAAATTTCACATATTAGGAGGATCCTCAAGATTTCACTCTCTTGATCTAGTTTGCAGAAGAGGGTTATGTCCAAATGTCCCAAAACCAACAATATTTTCAAAAATACTCCATGCTTGTGACAGTCATTCAGTGTTAGTAGCATACTTGCCACACATTCAGAGTTTGTCAATGTCATTTTCTTTTTAGTCCTTGTAAAGGTGTACTAAAAGGCGTGTACCACATATGACTAGGGAATTGTTTTTTGAGCAACAAGGTCTTCTTAGAATCTGACTATAAAATAGTCATACAGTTGTAATCGATTCATGGAGTTCTACAGGTCGCCAGTAAACCGAGCTATTTTAAAAATACAAGTCCCTCTTATCCTTCTCCAACAACACGCTCTATAGTTGTACATTTTGTGCATATCCTGAGAATCTGTTATGTTGTGCACACATCTGATCGCATAACCTTCCAGATGTCAAGTTGTCAAATTATATGAGAGTGAATTTAGAGAGGGTTTGCTGCACTACAAAAGTCCCATGGCAATCTCAACAAAAAACCCATCGTCAACTATGCTATCACTCTCTATGTGCAACACCCAAACAATCAAGAAACACAACCACCACTTCAGCCAGGTTCAGAAGACAAGCATTTGAAGCTTCAATCTTCGTCGACAAGGAAAATCTTTAAGGTTTCCTTGTTATTTTAGTGACATGAATCGTAGACTGCAATTAAGAGTTTAAGACACCATGAACACACCAATTAAATAGACCGGCTCAAGTTTCGTTAAGATATTTGCACCCAATGTCGGAACTGGAAATGAATGCAAAATGTACGTTTCATTGGGCAATTCTGGGTGCACATCCCCTAGGACGTCCATTTCGTTGAATTGGCACTATTCCATTAAAAAGGCAATACGGACCCTCAAGCAGGGAAAGAAATGACTTGATTTAGAGAGCCGGGAGAGGTGAAATCCCAGCTTAGCTGTACACAATGTTGTGAGTGAAATGTAATTTGCAGATTTGATGGCACAACAAGCTAATGTACACATCAAAATGGCGGAATGCCACCAATTTAACAAAATTGAAGTGGGAATATCATCTAAGAATGACACTCGGAACAAAAGAATTATTTGCTTCTTAAAAGACCCCCGTAGTTGTAACACATCCGAGCAACAGCCGAAGCACATCATACTGTCACGCCCATCGTCACGATCTTATTCATTTGTATACACATATTCACCTTGACTCAGACATTTTCGTGCAAAGTTGGAAGCACTCTTGAGTTCAAAATCCACACGTATATAAACAAACTAAAGAAAATAGAATACATGTTTCTTGTGCAACCGGGTGTGGTTGCAAATGTTGTAACGACGAGCTCGTGCTTCCACTTTGTATTCCAATCTAACTTAATCAAAGATATTGGTCCTCAAAAACGAGTTCCGAAACTTCCCTTTCGCATCATGCTTCGCCGCCAACGCCCGAAACTCGTGCACCTTCTCGTATCGCGCCCGCAGCTCCTCCGGCGGCACAGTAAACAGCTTCCCCCAGTGCGAACGCGGCTGAAACGGGGCGAGCGCTCGTTCAATCACCGGCATCAATTCCTGCACCGCCGGACCCTCATTCTTCCACGTGAAATGGATGGCCACACTCCCCCTGCGATACGCGGTGCTCATCCAAAGCTCATCGGCTGCGATGGTGCGAATCTCGCTGATGGTGAGGTGGGGACTGATCTGGTCGCGCAGTCGCTCCACGGCACTAATGGCGGCGATGGCGTGCTTGTAGGGGACGAAGTACTCCGACTGGAGCTCGTTTCCGGAGGTGGGGATGGTGCCGGGACGGAAGTGGGGGAGACGGAGGTACCAGGGGCCGGGGATGCCCAGTTGCTGGGTCGCATTTGTTGGGTCGGCGCCGGTGGGGTGCTGGTTTTGGGTGGCGAGGGTGGCACCGAAGTAGGTCACCGGGCCTGTAAATGGGAGGCCGTATCCGTCGCGGACCTTAATCCACACCTGGTGTAGGTACATGGACAAGATTAAGATAATGAATGGGATAGAAATTGGTTTAAAGCCGGGAGAATGAAGTCCTATCACAAGGTAGTCAACCAAAAATGATCAGATTTGAAGATGAATAGATGCATTCTTTGTTTTTCCTGTTTTCTTGAACATCATTCACAGGACACTCTTAATCTTTAGTGTATTTACTGGGTTAATGGACTTTAATCCATTAACCCAGAATGGTCAAGATTAAGACAATGATTGGCAAAGAAATTGGTTTAAAGCTAGGAGGACACAATCCTATGACGAAGGTAGTCAACTAAAAGTTATCATATCCAAAGATGAATAGGTGAAATCCCTTTATTACTAGAGTTTCCTTGAATGCCATTCATGAGACATTTATAGTCCTTGACATCCTTATTGCATTACTGAAAAATAAGGAGCTACTCTATAAGTGACTATGATCTTGTAACATTTTCTCCTTTTTTTAGTACAATGCTAGTGAAATGTAGTTTCTATCAATGCAAAGCCTCGTCCCCTTTGGTGTGGAGTCAAAAAACTTGATCTGTATTATTTGAGTAACTTTAAATAAAAGACAATTTTATTTTTAGGTGATTGGAGTTTGAGATCTTTGCAAGCAAAGTTCACTAATAACCATGATTGTGTGTTAGTGAGGTTTGATTCTTGGATTGCACATTTGGAGAAATTGTTGTTGAACTTAGAGTCTAGAATGACTTTTGTCTATTATATGCAAATTAAAGTTATAAGAGATCAAAATACAATTCAAAGATGATCAAAATCTGCAGTTCCCAATCTCAAAAGTTATAATGTCAGTTTTAGATCATCTATCATTAAATTTTGAACTCTTAAATAACTGTGCATATGGTATCCAAGGTATGCACACTTTTGTGCATTAGAATCCTCTTCGAATTGCCAACAAGAACATGTAACAATAATCTCACCACTCCAATTCGAGGAACTGTGATGGGGTAACCTGAGCAGCTCAAGTGAATGAACAGGAAGAGTTGGTTACACCACCTGTTTGATCCGCTGGTTCTGCCAATCCGTAAACAGACTGACGCTATATCCACTTGCCATAACAGTGTCGAAATGCGCCATGGCTGTATCAAACGACATATTCAAATACACATATTGCCGCACCGTGTATCTCTTCTGGACGTCGAGCGTGATGCGTGCGATGACCCCCAGAGCTCCCAGTCCCACCACGGCGCCTTGGAATTCGAAATTCTTCCCACCACCAGTATCGCGCGAGAGCTTGACGACGTCGCCCTCCGCAGTCACGATCTCAAGAGCATTCACGGCCGTCGCCAGGTTCCCGTTGTGCACGCCGGAACCGTGCGTGGCGGTGCTGATGGCGCCCGCGACTGAGATGTCGGTGAGCGAGGCGAGGTTGTGGAGGGCGAAGCCTTTGGCGTCGAGATATGGGCAGAGCTGGGTGTACGTGATCCCAGCGTCGACGGTTACGGTCTTCGCCTCCGCGTCCAGCGCCACCACCTTGCGCATACAGACAAATTCAGAATTTGTCAGGAAGTTTAACACAGCTAGTACGGAAGGCTGATATTGCAATATTTTTTGTAGTGGGTTTGCAATGAGCGTCAGAAATCTACTGAAAATTTTGGAAATGGTATAGAAACTAAGGCCCCTTACAATGTATTTGTAACTATTTGAGATTGCATACATATATGCATTTGCTTTCGTGCCCAAGACTTTTGCAACAAGGTTTCATCACTTCTGCAATGGTTCGCCAAAAAACTAAAAGTTTTTGGCGAGTTAGGAACCGCTTCAAAACGATTGCAAAATAATTGTTGATGTGTTGCAACTGCTACTTCCTGTTGTAGTAGTTGGGTAGAAGAGAGAATCCGTTGCTAGTTTCAAAAAACGAGCCTCTGGATAGCTCGCCAAAGCTGGTGTAGGATAGATTGCTTAAAAATTTCAAAACAAACGTAAAATATTCCCGAAATGTACTAACTCGCTACAAGTTCAATTACGGATAAATCTAGAATACAGTACCTAAATGGTTGTCAAAAGTTCACGATTGCAGTAATAACACCAGCATCAAGTACTGACCTTGTGCAACGACGAGATTAGTGACAGCTGATTCTCCGAGTTGTCTGCGATCGAATTGAAGCAGTGGCGCTTACCGAGCACTGTGACTTTCGCGTCCGAGCGCACCAGGGCGATGATGCCCTTCAACGAAGCGGCCTCCTGCAAGCAATCAGCGCTGTAGACTAAGTTGCCAGCCCAGTTAGTCCGATTCTGATTCTCCAGTACGCAATTGCTCGTCGACACTCCTGCAACCAGGATCGCAATCATCACACAAGATGCCAGCAACCAGCTGATAGGGCGCCCCATGGCTGGAGAATCACGTAACGGAACCGGTCTCTGCGTTTGTCGCATTGAGATATCGATGTGCTATCGAATTGAAGATGGAAGTGGTCCAGATCGAAAGTCCTTAAGTAGCAGCAAGCGCATGGCGTCATGCTGATCTCGACGTGTAAGTAATTGATGTGGTCGATTAGTTTTGTACCAGATCGTGGGGAGATTGGATACATTGTCCGAAACGCTCCAAATGATATGTTGGGAGAGCGACCCTTTTAAGGAATTTTTTCAACACTTGGCATTGGAGTGGCAGTGGCAGATTGCGTGGTTTGAAGGTGGTTCCGTAGTCAGAAAGAAGACCATGGCCGTAATAATTATTTTTCAGAACTATTGCGCGCTGCATATTATACAATTCTTGGATGTAAAAGTAAATTGGGCGGACTTGTCTATCTTTACTACTCCGGAGTATGAATTAACAACTTAATTTTTTGCGTATCTGATGTGAAAAAGCGGTGTGTCCACATTAGTTTCAATGAAGTTCTGTCACAATGGTGGGTGTTCTAAGTTGCTGTATAGTGTTGTACAGCTTTAAGCACTGATGCGCGTTGTGGCATGTACAAGCATGTTGAAGTGACAGTAATTTGGGCAGGCTAGATCTTCTAGCAAGAGTAATATTGGTAGTAATCTCAACAACCATAGTTCTTGTTAGTATTTGTGATGCGCTTGCAATACGCTATGGAGCAAGCGCATCACTGTTGATTCATGGACAATTTTACCTGGCGTATTTGGTGAACTCTAGTACAAAAGGCGAATGAATAATAGAGGCGTGTGTTGCAGGAGGAGCTTCAGTCCACGTACGGCACGAGAGGCTGGTCCTTCCAAAGGCTGGCCCATCTGACTGTCTTCTGGATAGCTCGTGAAAATTCATGTCGTTTAGACTTTGTCGGAAAGCAGAGTTGAGTTACGGTAAGCATACCAGTGTTCGCGATATCATTAGTTTTATCAGCTATTTTCCTTCAATTCCCATATTGAAATGGTTTTTCAAATACCGAGTACAGTCTAGTTATTTTCTCTATTTTGTACTCCAAATATAAATTTGTAGACTTTTTCACTTGTTTTTTTGCTTATGATTTCAAATTGCAAACGGTTTTTTCCCAATTTCACTAGCCAACTTTGATTTAGCCTCTGGTTTTTTGGCGTATACATTGTACACCTGAACCTCTTCAAGCACAACTATGTCGCTATCTACAATTACATCTGAGCTTGAAATGTTCAAAATGATGGAAGGATGTAAATAGGGACTCAATTGAAAAGAAGGTCCATAATGGGTATACCTAGCTCAAGTTGACAAGCAAATGAGTATAAGATGCTCATAAGGTGAACTAGCCTGTTACCACTCTCATCTCAATTCTGCACTCACTCACCCAACGGATACATTTCAGAACGAAAACGTACTCTTCATATACAATCATGAGGGTGGAATTGGAATGTAGGTACAATCATCTGGTTAAAGTAGGAATTCCATAAATGGTGCAAGTCCATAAACGGTTTCAATTATACCTGCTCTTGCGATTGCAAAGCATAAATGACAAGAACGGGTAACAAGATTGAAACTTTTTATGGACCCTCACGGTTTATGGTATTCCTACCTTCCCAGGCAATTTGGAATTGTAGCGGTCGTCACTTATCAATGCTTCCAAACCTCGGCAACTGGCATTCTGACGTAAGTTAGCAGTCGTCGTATCTGAACGATAAGCGTCACAGTAAGTTCCAAAATATCGGCAATGCACTGTATATCGATATTTTCAATTGTCTGAAAATGTGCATATTAAACTATCATTCTACACTCAGACTGACGTATCATGACGATGCTGTGAAAATTCAAAATCCTTTGCTCTGAATAATTCATCGTCAACAGATATTTCATTAAAATCGTGGTATTCCACAAACTTAGCACTTTGAGGTTCAGACTGCGCGGTCTGAAAAGTATACCTCTCCTAGATTTTAGACCATGTGGTCTGAAATCTACACCAGTCTTAGAAAATAAATGGAAAAATGGCATATGAATACCGCCATTTTAATGAAATATCTGTTTGTCTCACTATACATTTATGAATAAGATTTTTATTTCTATTTATGGGAAATAAAATCAATGTCTTCCATAATTATAGAGCATTCCCTCCATCCCATGATATTAGTCCTTTTTTTTAATTTTCATTTGTCTCAAATTACTTAATATCTCCTTTACTTCAAATTTGATTTCAAGGTTAGAGAGGATTTCTTTTGTTTGTTATGTTAATTAATGAAATGAAGCCCAAGAAGTCTAGTTTATTATCTACTTTACAAATAGAAAAAAAATTTAAAAAGGAATTTTTATAGCAGTTTGAAGTTGGTTGTGTCAAAAAATAAAAGACATTGAACTTTTCATTGATTTATTGAATTCCAAGATGTTTGGTGCAAATCTAATTCTCTAAGAGAGCAAGGTAGTTGCATAGGAAGTATTCCTTCTTTGTGAAGCCTATCCTTGTTTATATTTGGCACTTTGTATCCCTTGCAACCTCCTATTTTCTTATCTTTCTTTGATTGCAATGAATAACTACATTCATTTATTTTGCACTTGAGATACATATTACATATTCACTATAGAATCATTGATTATAACATGCATTAAAAGAAAGGTTGCCAAATCTTCAACAATACTTTCATTACTATAGAAAAGGACTACTAGTAGTATTATGGAATGGAGGGAATATTTCATAAAAATTTCAATTTTCTTGTGAAGAATTCAAATGACAAAAAAAAAGTGAATAAAAAGTGACACCAATTCAGATGATATACGGAATTAGTTTTCAAAATCTGAAAATTTCTTGATATTTATATTTTGTAGTTTAGACCATCATGTAGAGTAAACCAAATTTCCATGTCATATTGTATTTAGAAAAGTGTTTATTGGCTTTCAACCTCAAGGTACAATGAAATATATATTTTTGGGAAATTTTCAAGTTTTCTTTTTTGACTCATTATTGAATTTTCAAGGAACAAATCAAATTCAAGTGATTTTGATGAAGCTCTTTCTCAATTGGGGGAGTCATGGTAGCAAGAAAGTTTGCAGGGGTAGCTTCAACAAGTTTGGGGAATGGGTTCTCCTCCTTTGGGCCAATTACAATTTTTTCAACAAGTTGGGGGAAGGAAGGATGATTATTCAATCAGATAATTCCACACAAAACCTTCACCAAATTGGGAAAATGAGGTTTATGTTACCCTAACTCCCCGAATTCTAAGAATTACCTAGGTCATACAATGAGCACGCAATTTTCTTTGGATACGAAATTTCATAAAATGGCCTATTCCATAAGCCATTTTCAGACCATGTGGTCTACAGTGTAAAAGTGACATCTAGGACTGGTGTACATTTCAGACCGGGCAGTCTAAACTGTAAAAGTGGCAAAGTTGTGGAATGGCACCATTTTAAAGAAATTTCCCATTTGGGTCTTTGAGCACAGTAAGTAACTTACATTGTTTTGATAGCTTGGACGTTTCGGTTTTGTTTGAAAGGACGGTGGAAGTGTCAAGTTTCAGCAGATTCCTGTGATGTAAGGGCTGCTCAAATTCCTCATTCCTCTGAATTAGGTTCGACGATTTGAAAAAAGAAGAAGAAGCTGCTTCTCCCTCATTCAGATTGTGATTAGTTTTTGTGACGTGATTGTAGACCATTTCAGTTGTCAATTAACGATCTAGCTAGGATTTATGGTTCCGGCAGGCATGAACGATAAGATCAGATAATTTCTTTGGAGAGAATAAGTAGAGCTAGTCAACAGAAGAAGGCAAATTTAGGATAAAGTTCCAAATTTCTGCAACGGGTTAGTACCAATTACAGATCAGAGCGCGCATTCACCGGTGAGAGCAACACCAACAAGTGTATTTTTGCTGGCTCACGAACAATTCTAGGGCCAAGAAGGCTGCTAATATACTGAGGCAACCCAGATCATTGCCAAGTGAGGGTCTCTACACTCAGAAATTGTTGTGTCTTTGAGAATTTGCTTTAGCAACCCCCCTCTCGCTACCAATGCACTGTTGCAAGCCTTTGTACGATCCACTTGGATTGTCAGTTGTATCACTTTGTCCCACTTGGATGTCCGATAGAACGATCGTTGGAGTTTGTTTCATCTTGAAGTACAACAGAAGGCACCACCTTGATGGCTTGATGCTACCAACGGTGGTCACTCTGTAAAAATTTGCGTAACATGCACTCCTTGGCATGAAACGTTGTCAGTAGTGATACCAAGAATATCATGCAGAGCACATGTTCACCTAGAGATTTGGATGTCGGCAATGCGGCATTATCTTCATGTCAAGCCAAACTGTACAGTACAGTAGACTCTCTGCTCACCAACTTTACTATTCGAATCCCAAATTGCTTCCACTGCTTATCTTTGTCGCAAAGAGCTGAGCAAGTTTGAGCGGGGAGACTCCGAAGACTAGCTACGAGTCAAGAGTACGAAAGCACTACGGCAGGGAAACCTATCAATGCGTCTTCGACTGCTGTGTGTGTCCAAACTCCCGAAGCCTCCAAGTTATTAGAAGAAGCTGGCTAGGATTTGGATTCTGGTCCAATAAGCATTTGTGCATGGTTTCCGTCATTAACCCCTAAACGATGCCAAGGGCGTTTTTTCCCAATGAATGACAAAGAATCCTTCTACGTAGGACAAGATGCAACTATTCATACTTGGAATTTTGTTATGAGAAGGGGAGGTCTTTCACAGTAGTTTGACTTCTAATGAGTGCTTCTGCATTTTCTTAAGCCAATGATTCACACACTATGCAAAGGGATGATTTCCACAATCACAAGTTTGTCTTTGAAGGGTTAATCCCGGAAGGACAAGGTCTTGGTGATAGGTAGTCAACTAAAAATTATCTAATTTTTGGATGATTAGGTTATTTTTTTGTTTTTGCAGTACCCTAAAAAGTCATGTGACAAATACTTTTTGTCTTCTT
Source organism: Straminergon stramineum (assembly GCA_963920665.1). NCBI lineage: Eukaryota > Viridiplantae > Streptophyta > Bryopsida > Hypnales > Calliergonaceae > Straminergon > Straminergon stramineum. The sequence continues at coordinate 15,317,344 of OY987272.1, forward strand.
ATTAGAGTTTTTCAAGGTTAGACTCTCTAAAAGCTTTGTGGGTTACTATTGAGAATCAAAGGGGGATTTGACATTCCATTTGCATACATCATTTGGATAATATAATAATAAACTATGAATTTTTAAGGTATTGATGGTAGGTGTACCTGTAATCAATAGTGGATGTTTGTGTCTAGAGGGCATATATTTAGGTAATAATCTAGATGGGACAATTTTGCAAAGAAGTGACAATTCAGTGCAATTACCTTAGATCACAAGCAATGTCTTGCAGTTTGCAACTTGTTTGGGCAAACCCTTCATTTGATGCCAATAGTTTTATAAGCGGCTTGATGGAATGGTGATCCAAGGAGGGAAAAAAATAGGGGATATGTGGAAGAGATGACCAAGGAACAAAAGACCCTACTTTCTTTATGGATTTTAATAGAATTTATATTTCTTTTTCATTGATTGTTTAATTATTTTTAAATTTATCAAAAGGGAATAAACATAACAATCAAAATTTTAACCCATAAGGTCTCAAGGCCTTATTTCCATCAACTTATTAATTCAGGTGTTGAATGAAAAATCATAAAATGAAGTAAATTGAAAAAATAATTTTATTATTTTAAAAAACATTTGGACTAATCAACATATCATGGAATTTTTTTTAAAATTCAAATAGAAATCCTCAAAGTTATTAATAGATGAAGTTTGAAACAAAGTAACTTCAATTGCAAATAAAAGATGACTTATTGGGTGAAATTGTGAATTTAATAAAAAAAAAAATGGATTTATCCCATCTAGAGATTATAAAAGAAGTTTTCTTGAAGTTTGAATTAAAACCATATAAGATAAGTTAAACAAATAATATGACAAGATATTGCATGAAAAATTGAACATCAAAGTGAATTTCAAAATTAAATTCATAACCATAGAGAGATCCTTAATGATTTCCAGTTTGGTAATTAAACTTTGATTTTTGACTACAACTTTATGAGTTATTAGTAGATAAAATTTATTCAAGTAAAAAATCATCCAAACTTTGAGCCATAATATCTTTTGTTAGAAATTTTTTATTGAAGCTTAGCTAATCATCTTGGAATGTGCATAAAATTATCCACAAATCCAAGTGTTGAATTTATTTACTAACCAATTAAATTTTTAAGATTAGAATTTGTTTTTAAGTGCGCGGTTTGACACCTTCACGAGAGGTGGAATCATTTATTTCCCAACCCTGACTGAACTTCGAAATTCATCACTAGCTGGACACCGAAGGCGCCGTGCGCGCGCGCCTCCGCGGGATTCTCAACGTAGCAGCTTGGGGTGGAGTTGGACCGGTTGGGATGAAGCGGCGGAAGGGCGATGATGTCCCGTTTAGTTTGAAGCGAAATGTTGGAGGTGACGGTGCTGCCGGTGAGGTGGGATCAATGAAACGGAATCGGAAGAAGCGAAAGAAAGGCATTGGGAGTGGTGAGGTTGTCGAGGAAGGGAGAAATGAACCTGGAGGGGTCGTTGTCGCCGCTCCCCCAGCCAACAAGCGGCGCGGCGAGAGGCCGCCAAACCTTCAAGCTCTCTGGACAAGGTGAGTTTTTCTTGTCTTCAATTGCAGTTCGACAGGACATCTTTTTCATGTTTTTGAGTTTCGGGGGATTGGAAGTCTGTGGTGCAGGGTTGAGGGGTTAGGGAACCGTCAGGATTTTATAAGATGAGCATAGTGTGCTGATTTCATACGTTCATAGTGTAGAAATATGTAGGAGTATAAGACGAAAGAAGAAGGTTATTTCATGTTAAGATTTGCATATGTTTCTCGAGTACGGATGCGGGTGCGACTCAGTGGAGGCCAATTTCGGATGCTGAATCAACAACTCGATACCTGCAAGTAAGTTTTTAGTATGTCTTTTAGATTTATTGATCAGTTGCGTTATCTTCTTAACCCGTAGGAGATCAAGATTTCATGGTTATTAAATGACCAATTTGACTGATCATATTGTGGAAAACTTTAGTTCAGACGAGTTCAAATTTTTTATCACCAGATTCAGTGAAGAACATTGCGTTTGTTGGTCAATAAATTAATAAAACGGAACTAAAAAGCATTCCCATATGGCCTCCTCAATAGTGCTAAGCTAAATATGAAGTCGAATTTGGTCCTCTTGGTCGTTTGGGGGTTAAAGAAACGCTGTTTGAGGATAATAGCATTCTCACTTGATGCATGTGGTTGTGCGTGAACAGAGGAGAGGAAGCTCTTGAGCTATTCCAGAAAGATGAAGGTGCTCTTCAGCTGGTAAGACGTAATGTCGGTGGTCCTCTAGTCACAAGAGTCAGTTTGTTTCACTAGAATCAGTTCTGAATTTCATGCGGCGCTTAGGAGTAGGCTATTGCTCTGTGAATGCGTATGGAGTACTTAAAATGCAGAACAAAGCTATTTTAATTAGGTGCTAATAAGTCGTCTGTTTGAATAATCATATCTGAAGAATACCGTCTAAGAATTACTCTCTTCTGGTGATGCCATGAGTTTCTTGCAAGTATGGCCGGAGATGCTTCAAGATTATTTTCTGAATAATGTCAAATGCTGGCGATTGTTGTGATGCAGGACTTGTACATGTACGGTCCACTGATGAAGCAGCTTTTCTGATGTTGATATGGTACACAGTATCATGCAGGATATCAAGAGCAGATACCGCATTGGCCTAAGTTGCCGGTTCAGATAGTCATGGATTGACTCAATGCTCGTAGTACAGATTTGGTCGTTGCAGACTTTGGCTGTGGTGAGTCCTCTTTCTTGAAGGCCTCAATATCAAGTCTGTAGGTGATGAAGTTAGGAATCAATTTTTAATTATCAGCGAACCATTTTGAGGAGAGCTTCCGTACTTTTTGTCTGCTTCACAATAATGCATATCCCAAATGTGCTAATGCCTCCTTGAAAGAGCTCTTTCCCTTGCTGTTCATGTGCCGGGGTTAATACCAAATAAGGGTAACTTAGTTTGTGTTTGTCTATTGTCAAGATCAGAGAATAGTTTGACGAAACTTATACCATATGCTAAGCCATACGGTAGATTACTTACCTTGAATTGCCTTAACCTACATCCAGGGGATGTGAGACTTTCTAAAGGTGTGAAGAACAAAGTACGAGACTGTTATCGCTTGCAACATGGCGAAAGTGAGTCATAGGGGAATTTGAAGTTTCAATGCGCAATTGTTTGAGTTACTGTATTGGTTAATTATTGATTGGCAATCGTTCTCGTTACTTGCAGACCCCCTTGGAGAAAGGTTCTGTCAATGTTGCTGTCTTCTGCTTGTCGCTGATGGGAGTGGACTACCCAAGCTTTCTCAACGAAGCACACCGTGTACTGAAATTAGGGTATCTGAATCTCTCCATCAACTTAACTTATTAATGTTAATATCTCTATAAACAAGGGCAATATAATTGAAATTTATTTCACAAACTAGTAATGTTCATAAGTTTCTGATATGTATTAAATGAACGTTCTTCAGGACTAAAACTTGCTTCTTGGGATTGGAAAAGTAGTCTCTGAATGTGGACAACACAATTTTCTCAAAGAAGCACTGCCAGCTTGGTTTGACTTCCATTCCTTTGTCCTAATATGGGTATGTTCTTGCTGATAACAGAGGTCAAAAGTCGCTTTGATCCAGCTAATGATGGTTCTTCTCCTAGCCAGTTTGTAGATGCTCTCAAACGCCAAGGTTTTGCCCCTGTTTCTCAGGTATATTTTAAGTAACGCTTTCTCTTATGGTAACACCTCACTCTATTATACTTGGTCATAAGCTCTGTTATTATAAGCTCTAATGACAGGTGCTTGTCAAATGTGATTGGATTTTTATTAGAAACGATGTCACTGGTGCTAGTTTTTTTGTTTTTGAAATGGTGTCAGAAGCTGTGCAGTAATTTTGTATTTCCGGTTTGATATCTAGTGCTTCCTGATGTGAAGTGTCTTTTGTGCCTGGCAGGATGACAAGAACAAAATGTTTACTATGTTTACATTCAAGAAATAGGTAACTGGAGAGTTGTGTTAGAATCCATTCCCATCCACCCCTTTCTTAAATTATACAATGTTATTTTTTGGGCTACAGTCTTAGTTTCAAATGCCTGATGCTACATGAGTAGCAATTGCAAGATGAAGATTTTTGCTCGTTTCTGCTAATTTAGATGTTCGCTTGCTATCATTGCCCTTCCTTACAGTTATCATTGTATGAGTGGTGTTGCTTGACATAACTCTCTTGAGTATACTAATTCGTAGTAGGGTTTATCTTGAGGTTGTTCTAGTTACCTTTTTCTCATCTTTCTAGCATTGCTTTGGTGATGCACAGGGGGAGAAGTCTGGAGAGAAGCCAATCAATTGGCCTGATCTCAAACCATGTGTGTACAAGAAGCGTTGATTGTGTCAATCGTTACTATTCAAAGAAGCATGAGGATCATTTTGTTGATGGGGAGGAGCTGCATGTGAAAATGTGCATTTTTGTTCATCCAGTCAAGGACTGGAGTGGACTAGGCTTTTGAATGCCTACGAGAGACTCGGGCCAATTTCAACCGGTTCCCGATGGAGAATGCAAAACTCTTTTCACATATGCTAGAATTCTAATTGACCCATCAATTATTGGAAAGCAAGAACAAGTGCTCAGATGATTAGATTGACAAGAAGTTATATACCATGAGCATGCATCTTACAATTTTGTAGCGATTATCGATTTCAATGAAAATCGTTATCAGTTAAACTAAGCTTGTTTTTGCATTGTACATTGGTCACTTCTTTCACACATTGTTACTGTTGATTACCATGTCGTTTGCAATTGATCTTAGGCAGCTTCTCCTTGGTTGCTTGTCTCTGGTTTAGTGTGGTAACGCCCTTAGAGTAGCTGTTTTTTCCTGAGTAGTCAAATCGGAGCTAGACCATGGAACTTAAATTTTCTCTTACAGCAAAATGATACGTTGTTGAACCGGATTAGCAAATCTTGTGAGTCGTTCAGTCTGGCATGTGGGCCAAGATGTTGAAGTCTAAGTTCTCAATTTGAGTACATTGCTGGCAATAAAGAAATGCTTGTGGTATGTGGTGTTTGTAATTATTGCAATTGAACTGTGCAAATACTATACCGATAATTTCACAGGACGTGATCATGCGCAGGCAAGATAACCAATAAGCGTGAACTCAAAATGCTGGCGTTTCATCCTTGAATGCCGGTACATTCAAGGATTGTGGATTCTGTTGCTATGGACGATGGATTAGATAAGGAATCAAAGAACGTTCGTATCTTCATTTTTTGGTTGATCTAAGGCTCAAAATAAGTAGACGGATGTTGATTTGTTGTCAGTGACTAGCCAATGAGACAATGAATTCGTTGCCTTAGCATTATGATCCCTGAGACTAGACTGCTTTTGCGGGATATGACACAATTTGGACTGAGCCTCTCCATAATTCTGACATACGTCTTCTATTGCTGAGTGTCACACTCTTGACACTCCTTGTCATGGTATCTTGGGGACATTATCTGAGGTCTTCAACAGATTGTCCTCTACTTCACCCTTTGGGGTTTCACACATCACTAAACAACTCTCCAAAATTACGTGGAGTACAACAAATTTCCTTAACTCAAGGATTTTGTCCAAAATCAACCGGTGTGGCATTGGCAGAGCTCTAGCCTATGACGACGGCATGGCACCACAGTTGAACAATGGTTATAGATAGCCATTTATTCCCATGGAATACGTAATGCGTGGGTTTAAGTGCCTCTCAAATACCCTAAACAGACTGACCTCGACGAAGTACAGCTATGGTACTCTTCTGCACCAAAAGTATTTCCAACTGCAAGACTGCCCTCCAAGCACTCACCGATAAGGTAATCTACCGTATACTATTTTGCACTCCGCATATAATTGGCAACATTGATAGCAGGGTTGGATTCTCCGCAAACTAATGCATTGTACTCCTATACGAACTCAGAGCAAAGATAGTGTTTTAGTAGGTAGTCCTGAGTCATTAAGCCTCTTTCAGGCATATTCGTGATTCAAACAATTGAAAATATTTATGCTGAAAGGAAAAAAAGAATTGCTCTCCACTCTATCCAATGGAATTTCCATTAAAATGTCACCTTATTGCATAATTGTGACAAAGCTTCATTTATACGGTTCCTAGAGATCAAAGGACAAAATTGCCAGTGCATAACTGCATCTCATTGAAATTGCCGTATCCGTACCACGTAACTCACGACAGGCGGTCCCTCGAGAGAAACGAGGCATGGACCCCCAGATCCAGCATGAAGTCCATGCCAACAATTGTTTACGAAAAAGGCTATCTCCCCAATCAAACTCCACAACCATCTACTGGCCCTTCCTATTTTAGTAAGTCTCCTTTTCTGCCATCACTGAGTGACCTTTAATTGCAGCTACCGTAGCAGTCAGCCAGAGGTCGCTACAGTCATCACATATCCTTTGAGCTTTCAACCATTTCACTTTAGTCTCATTACCTTCCTCATCACACTAGAACAACAAGCCCATGTGCGATTGAGCCAACTCACAAGTCCACAGAGATGATGACAACCAACTCTCAGATATGGCGAAACTCTGTCCTCCTGATTGCCACTATTGTTGCAGTGAACTCCACAGGTAACAACCTCCGATTCCAGCTCAAGCTTTTGTAGTAGCACCACGGGGATCGCTTTCAACAGGGACTGTATCTTAGTCCAATTTGCACTTTGAAAGTAGACATAAATTTATTGAACTGGTTCCCGTTTTGACAACATGGAGTTGATTGTCTTTTGCAGGTATTGTGGAAGCAAATACGAGCACAGACAGCAGCTGCGCAGCGGTTCTGTGTCTTGTGAACAGTACCTGCACGAACGGCAAGCACAAGCTCGTCTGCCCAGGCACTTGGTTACCAGAACTGCAACGGCAAGTTCCCCGATGGCTGTGAAGTGAACACGAAGGAAGGCGACGTGCTCAACTGCGGCAAATGTGGAGCCAAGTGCCGGAAGCTCAAGTCGTATGAATTCGTGAACTGCGTGGACGGGACGTGCAAGTACAGCGACCGTTGCATTGCCATCAAGTGTGCGAACTCCAGCATCACGTGCATGCAGCAAAGGCAAGTGCGGCAAGCGCCCCTTCCATGGCAAGCCCAAGTGTAGGTATGACTGGCATGGACTCTCTTGTGCTTTGTATTAAACATGAAACATCGGTGTTTTTCCACGTGCAGGAACTTCATTCTTAGGCAGCTCCTATTGAATCCCTGGTGAGTAGAAAGTACACTAGCTCAGGATAGATGGTTCCGCACCAATCGTGGGACCATCTACCAAGGATGTGCATTTATCACATTGTGCATTCAATATGAGTTGCCTGTGATATTGCCTGTGGTTTTGGTGCACATGATGTCCACTCATTGTCTGAATATTTGCCATCAATTTTGACACTGGATTAGTCACTTTAGTGTGTTTGTGGTATCTTCTCGAATGAAGTCTTGTTTGTTGGATCTTGAGCGAAACTCGGTCCTTGCCATTTAGACTTTGAATTAATTGTAAATAGATTTTGCTAGTAGAGTGTATCAAACCATAAATGAAAACTGGCTACTCTAATATGAGAGGCTGTGGACGTGAAACACTGACTTTGCATTTCAACTATGGTAGCTACGCAAACTTGGTTCTAAAGGGGAGTTTCTGTCAATGCAAATTGTGTGTTTGGTTACAATACTTAACATGTATTGCATTGTCCATTAGTTCCTTTATCTTTAAATCTTTACAGAACCCCTTGGCAAGTGTAAGACTAGAACCCTTGTATCGATGCATACTGAACCATACATTCATTTGTAAATAATTGTTTTTCCTTCACATCCTACTCTTCCTTGAAACATTAGAAAAATTATGAACTCAAGAAGTGCCCCTCATAATGAAATCTGGAGACCCCAATAGATTGCTTTAATTGTACATCAATAATAATTCACCAAGACAATTCCCCTACCTCCACTCAAGATGGATGCTCATATTCATCATGGCTTGGAGCATGAAGTTCTGTTGCCATTGGTTGAGGGCTACTTTCTTCATCATCAAAGTAACTAGCAATACCATGTTGGCTAGTATTTAATTGAAGGAGCCTGTACACTATGTACTTGGAGGTACTACAAACGAAGCTTGTAACATGAATAAAAATCATAGTCAGAATTTGTACATGTGTTTGCTACACATGCCTTGAGAGTATCTTAGTAGATTTCATCAACTAGCTGTGACTTTGTTGACAATCCTTATGTTTAGTGAAAGACTTCACACTTTGAATTCGATTTCAAAAACAAATCCATACAAATAAATTTTTAAATAAATAGGAAGATTTTGACCATGAGCTAGCAATGAAAATATCTTTCCACCTTTTATAATAGAAAAAATAAATGAATACAATGACAAATGTAGCTTCTAAATAAAAACGAAAAGTGACTAAACCAAAGTGACTATTTTCTACTGTGACAAAGTATTCAACCCTATGACACTATCTTGATTGTCACTTACTACTTCACCAAGAATATTAGGATGCCTTGGAGCCCATGTACTACCATGTCTGACTTGTGCGGCCTTCCACAATGCATGCTTGGCGCTTGCCTTGGAAGTAAGGAAAGTTTGGCGTCTTGAAGCAATCACAACTTGACCAATTGCAGCTTCAATTTGATCTCAATTCACAGCCTTCTTCTCTTGGTCATATTCTCAATGTTGAATTACCTTAAACCACCATTCATAAGTTGGAATTATTGTCGAGGATCAAGTTTTACCTCCAAAATGTTGGGTATGCTTGTGGTAGGTCTTAACCCCTAAAGGACCAACATGTGTTTTTTTAGCTATATATTAATTTTGGGCAAGTACGTGTGACTAAAGATTTGCATATTTTTGGCCCAAATTTTAAAAGAAGGTGGGGACAAGGAATATCTTTTACATGCACTAAATTTCATGACATTTGGAAATATGATCCAAAAGTTATGGCCTAATATGTTACTTTTTTCGTAAATGGGCAATTCGGGCAGATAAGAAATTTTTCTTTTTTTTTTAAAACAAAAATTTGAATTTGGTTTTCTAGAGTTACATGTAATTGGAAAGCTTTGAATCATTACATTTTGATCAATGAGTCAAAAGTTATGAGGCTTTTTTGTTAACGGGTAGTTATGGATTCTCTACTCTAAAATAAACTTTAAAGTCTTTTATCTTACTCAATTTTTCATATTTTTGGAAAAAAATAAAATCGTAAGATGAAGATTTTTAATTAAAACATTAAAACCATTGGGATTGACATTTTTCAATTCCATAGTTAAATTCCTAACAATTTTATATTTTGAACCATTCTCTACTCTTCTCTACTTACTATTTTTTTCCTATATGTTGTACAATTCCAAATAATCTGAAATTTTTCAAGCATGTGGCCATCTTGTCTAGAAAAAAGAATCCAAAGAAGCACCACCATTTTGGACATTTTTTCATAGTAAAGTGAACTTGTAAAGTGCAGCTGCCTTATTTTTCGTAGGGACAAAAAAATCATTTCAATGAATTTGAATGCTTATATCTTGCAATCCTCATGGTGGAAATTTTTGAAATTTTAATCACATGTTCTCAAGTCATAAGACTACAAGATCCTATGGTTACATGTGTCAAAAAAAGTTTTTTTTCAAAAAATTGTACTTAACTAAAAATGGCAATTTTGGAGCATTTTTGGTGAAAACATAGTCATGGAACATTAAGGGTTAACCCAAAATTGTGATTGTATTATAATTGTTGAGTTATCTAAGGCTCATCTCATTGGCAACCACATATTTTACCTGAAATTTTTTATTTTCCATGCATAAGGCAAGAGGCTTTCTAGTTTCCACTTGTCCACTCATTCTGATTCCAACTTTCGAAGGTGCTAGGATTGGATTACTTAAGGTAAGAGCACCCAAAAGCGTCCCTGCACCCAAAAGTATCAGAATCTATAGAGCGTAATCATTTCAGGCTATAAATGTAAGTAAACAGTACATGGCTTATTTGTTTTGACCTAAAATGATAAGAGGTGTACTGTCCAGCTACATTTATGTTCTAGAATGAATCCCTGACGTAGAATCTGACACTTTTAGGTGTAGGGATGCTTTAGGGTGCTCTTACCTTAAACTAGAGCAAATATATTCTTATTGACATTCTTGTAACAATTAAATTTTTAATGCATGAGATTTAGTGATTCAGTGTGCACTATTTGTATTGAATTCGAAAGAAACTAACCGTGACTATGCTGAGATGGAGCATAGTTGCAGCAAGAATAGTCAAAACAAATTGCAAACCAAAATGGTTAAGGTAAAACAGCTCATTACGGACCAAATGGGGGGTTTGCCCTCATGTCACTTCTGAAATTTTCTACTTTTTTTTTCCAGAGAAAGTCAAGTGATAGAAATGGCGAGAGCATTTGAAACTATATTTTTTTTGACAAATTGTGAATTTGTTATGAATTTTTGAAGTGTTCAACCCATCCCAACCTAAAACACCTTGTAGACTAAGGTAGGAACACCTATAACCATGAGTGTACCCACAAATGAGAGTAGAATTCCCTCAAAGTGTTCCCTAATGTACCTTGCAACCATCTTCAAAGTACCTTGAAACCATCTCCATACTTAATTGTGGTTGGTGGGCTCTGATTTTTTCAGATTTTGGTGCTAGAATCAAGGCAGATTTAGTAGAGTGTGGCTATGGGTGCCCTAGGGAATTCTACTTTGAAAATTCATAGAAATTAGATGCCTTATCCAAATACTCTATTTTTTTTTGGAAAATTCATGATTTTCAATTGTTAATATTGAAAAAATATTTTTTGTAGAAAAATTTGACCCCAACTATGCTGAATTGCTTAAAATGACGGTTATGGATGTTCCTACCTTACCCCAAAACCAATAAAAATTGATCCATAACTCTCATCTTATTCACCTATTGTAGTCACAATATTTTCTAACACAAAAGACCTGTAAAAGGCACTTCTTACAATGAACTAACACTAAAAAACTGAAAGTTCCTATTGCAGTCATTAATTACTCCATTCTAGTTAGCTAAGACATTGAATGTGGCCCAAATCTCAATAACTAAAAAAAACCCTTAATGAGTTCATTCTTAGGAGTCCGCAATGGGTAAAAGGTTTGTAATGGATTGTCTTACATCACATAAGACATTGATATTTTGAGTCACATTATAGTACCATATTATAGGGCAATCTAGGCAAGTTAATTTAGGCTTGCATGACCAAAACTCGGGGGCGCTTCTTGGGTTCATAATTTTTCTAATGATTTACAAGCGTTTCAGAGAAATTTAACAAGTAGCCAAGCATATTGAAAGAGTGTTCTATGTACAAGCTCCAATAACTATGATTTTTTTAAATGAGGTGAAAGAAAAAAACATAAGTAGCTTTGACTACTTACTAAACATGACATATTTTCTCTTAAACTCTTCATTGTGAATGTAGTAAACTATTCAAATTGTACACTATAGTTTGAGTGATTGATTGTGAGGCCCCATGTCCATAATTACTTGAATATGCCATTCACACCAATATTCTCTAAATTTTGTTGTATTTCCATATTTTTTTTATAAATTTTGAGGTTTTTATTTTCCAATGTAGATAAAGACAAATCTTCAACAATTCAATTGTGTTCAACTTAACCCCTAAATGCCCAAGGCCTGTTTGGAGCTCCTTGAAATTTGCTCTAAATTGAACAAAAAGTCAACATTTTCATAAGTTTTACTAATTTCTTTTGAATTGTAACCGTATAAAGTCAAACTAGACATGTTAGAGATCACATAGGAAAAGAAAACATAACAATATCACTTATAGATTGAAAGATTATAATGTTTGATCATGAAGGTGTAAAAACTGTGAAAATTTTTTGATTCACTTTTTGCATGTCAACTCTAAAAAGTTAGTCACTAAAAAAATATGAGGTTATAGGGCCTAGCATGCACAACCCCATTCAATTTACGTTTTTTCAAAATCTATTCTACAATTTTTTTAAATGAATTTCTAATGTGATTTTGCCTCCAAGATCTAGTGTATTTGAGGCTCATTTTCAAGAGCCCTTAACACTACGGGAAGTCAAGATTGCAATGGACATCCTTGCACTAAATCTTCAATAGAAAAATCATGATCCTTATTTTTCAGATCAACTTTTTGATCCTAAAACTAGACTTCAAAAAGAATTCTCCAAAAATATAAACTAATAATAATAGCAATTTGGTTGGGTTTTACTTAACTTCAAAGTTTTCAAAACACCAGAATCTGATGCCTTGGGCATTTAGGGGTTAAAGAGATTATCATTACTCTTGAAAATCTACAATAAACAAGTTTGAATGGCAACCCTATTGAGTGCCGTTGCTGCATCACTTGACCAGTTGGATAGAAGATGCTCTCAGTAAACTTCAATAGATTGTGACTTGAGAAAATAAAAAATTATTCATAAATTTTTTAAACCATTCCAAATTTTGGTCAAGAAAGAGTTAAGATGGCCATCTAGAGTATAAATACATGTAATTATAAACAACAATAATATTTCATCTGATTTTCATTCCATAGTATATAATATTTTGTACACTAAACTTTTAGACTAGTACATACTAATATTTTTAAATTTAAAGTAAACAAAGTATTCTATTCCTCAATCAATCAATAAGACAATAACTAACCAAGTTAAAATTAGTTCGGAAAGTTTTAAGGCCATTCTTTCATCAAACAACTTAAGACTACCATGTCTATTGCAAAGAGAAAAAAGTAGTTCAAAAGTTATTCTTATTGCACCTAAGTATGGAATCTTGCACTAGACTAGTATAAAAATGTCTCAAAAACATTTCAAAACTTTGATCTCATAGATTGCAAGATATTCTAAAAGTGTTGACTTTAAAAGAAAGAAAAACAATACATTGTTTTTTCAAGAAGATGCTAAGATTGCCAATAAAACAAGAAGCTCCATTATTTTCACATCACTAATCCAAATGAATTAAATTAAAAAAATTAAAAAATAAACAAAAATTTAATTAGATATGTAAAGCTTAGAAATTCTTTTATTTCAAGTTAGTTTTCTCTTCTTTACTGCCCTACAAAAAAGCTTTCATTTGAACCTAGGGTGTAATAGCTTCTACTTTCATGCATTGATTGAAATGAAAATTATAATTCCTAGGAAAACAATATGTTTTCTAGCCATTTCAAAAAACTCAAAATATCATCACAAAAATTGAGAATACACAACCTACCTAAACCTCCAAGTGCACCAATACAAAGCTTTAACTAAACATGAAAGTTCCCCAATACTACTACATGATTAAATTGCCTCATACTATCTCAATCCCTAATGGTCCCTTCAAAATTGTAAGCATATACACTATATGTACAAAGTCTTGATTTTACACCAAAATATAAATATGTATTTCCATTTATTTGTAAATTATAGTATAACGTCATACATAAGTACAATAATATAGGCATTTACAATAGTATCAAAGAAAACATGTGGGCTCCATACACCTTCAATTGGCTACCAATTAACCAACTATGAATTGGAGAAAGGAATTCTTTCACAAGCAAAAGTCCAAAATCCTAAAAGATCCTTCTACAATAGACTTCTTCTTCCAATAAACAAATCAAACTAACTTCAATGATGCTAATTAAATTCCTCTTGGCATCCACAACTATGGATTTGCAATTGCACAATTGAGCCAAGGTGGGCAAGGACAATCCGAATCGCTTGATGGATCACAATCTGGGATTGGATGGGGGATCGGAAATGGAAATGGACAATTTGAATCACTTGATGGATCGCAATCAGGGATTGGAAATGGATGAGGGAATGGATGAGGGAATCGGCCATGTTTGTCCAAGGCAAGTGGGGTTGTGGCAACATCATGTTGTGGTTTGGACACATTCAAGCTCGTTGGTGCTATTGGTAGAGTTGCAATTGGAGTAGGAAATGGAAGTAGATGGGGTTCTACGGGACCATATTTTCGTGAGTGCAATGGAGCCAATGCAACATTGCTTTGTGGTTTGCCACTTTCAAATGCCATTGCTAAAGTGAATGGAAAATAGATGACCAATGCAAGAACGACAAAGATTTTGAGAAGGTTTTTGAATGCCATTGCAAATGTTTGTAAGGTTTTAGAAAGAAAGAAATATGAAAGAAGACAATATATAGAAAAGAAATGAAAGTTTTGAGAGAATGAAGGGAAAGTGGAGGCAAGTGAGAATTGTGAGTGGAAACCAAAAGCAATGTCTTATATATCAATAGGGAAGTTGACAACTTTTACATTTTACCTTTGTCTTTTATTTTTTAACATTTTCTTTTACATTATCAATTTTAATTTTTCTTTTGCATTGAAAATAGCTTTACATACTCTTGTCTTTTACTTTAGATTACTTTTTGGATTGTTTTTGGACACATCTCAAGGATTTTCTCTTTTGGAAGTCCTATGTTTCAATTTTTTTCAAGTAATTCCAATTTATTTAGGTAGCACCATTTGGTGGGGACCTACTTTTACATTGAGCCCTATACTATTCAAAAGCATTAATTACATAGATGTTGGATTCTACAATGTATGCCATCCACTTCGGAATTTGGATTCTTGTGAATTTGACCTCTTTTGTCAATTGAGATGGGCCCCCTAGATGTTTTTGTAGTGCATCAATTGTTAAGGTGTAGTTGGCAATTCATATTTAATATAATCACCCCTTGAATGCCTAAGTCCTTTTTGAGCTTCTTGGAATTCCCTCTAAATTGAACAACAAAGAACTTTTTGATAAGTTTTATCAATTTAAGAAAAATTTTAGCATAAAAATTCAAACTAAACATGTCAGAGATCATATGGGAAAAGAAAACACAATAGTATCACTTATGGATTGAATGATTATAACGCTTGATCATGAGTGTGTTAAAATTGTAAAAGTGATTTAAAGTCTTTCAATCCTCTTTTCACTTGTTGAAACTAAAAAATATGAGGTTATAGGGAAAAACATGTATAATTCCAATCAATTTATGGCTTCTCAAAATCTACTCTACAATTTTTTTTAAATGAATATCTAATATCATCTTCTCTTGAAGTTCTAGTGTATTTGAGTCTCATTTCCAAGTACCCTCAACACTAAAAAATCAAGATTTGCAATTGACACCATTGCACAAAATCTTGAAAAGAAAAATCATAATCATTAATTAAATTTTTTTTTGATGATAAAACTAGACTTCAAAAAGAATCCCTGCAAAATATAAAATACTAAAAATAGTAACTTGATAAGGTTTTATTGAACTTCAAAGTTTCGTTGAGACCAGAAATTGGTGCCTCTGGCATTTAAGGCCGTTAATTGACTATGATTGTAGATGGAACTTTGAGGTTTACAATTTTTGAATAGAAAAATTTATGGAATGAACTAGCTATGCACATTAAATTCCAATTCTTTAATCTTAAATTATGAAGTATTCTATGCTTTTCTTTTGTTGGAAAAAATCTACATTAAAAAATTATTTTATTTGTGTTTTTTAATGCTTTGTTTTTGTTGGATAAAATCTATATTAAAAAATTATTTTTCGATTTTTATGTTTTGGTTTGGTGTATACTTGTATATAAATATTTTAGGAGCTTGAGTTTAGAAAGGTAGTGGAGTGGAAATCTTACCCTAATTCCTATCCCTTATCCCTGCATCAATGTTATAAATTATGAACCACATATTACATCAATGCGGTTAGATGCACCATTTCTGTAAGCATTTATCAGTGAAGTTTGAAACTAAAATTAAATGCTCTTTTAAGTATATATAGAATTTTTAATTGTAGTGCTATGTGACAAGGATTTTTTCCTATTGAAGTTAGGATCATTTGTTAACCCTTGAGCCCCTAGAGCATGTTTACCGAAATCTAGACCCTTCTGAATTCATTCTAATCAAATTGTCACCCAAAATGAGAAATTGACTGTAGTAATCGTTAGTGGAGACAATTCTAGAGCTACGGGGGAAAGGACAAATGATTTCACCGTATTGTTGAAAAGATTATGATAATCAAACATGGCAACCTTTTATTGTGGGGGGGCCAAATTTGAAGCACTGGGTGCTCAGGAATTAAGCTCAAATTACAGAATTTTTAGAAGATTTCTCTCTTATTAAGAATTTGAATTCCTTTTTTATAAGAACATTTTTTGAGCTAGGAGTGTTAGTTTTAGAGATGAATCATACTTGTATTTTTTGACTTATATAATGCTTGGTTAGAAAACTATTGAAGACCAATGTTGTGCGTATGTTAGAGAATCAACACTCTAATCCACAAACATTTCGTGTACATGAAAACATTAAGTTTTTTTTGAATATATGGAACATGTTTGGGTTCATTTGATGGTCAAAATTAAATTGCTTGGTCTAGAAGGAGTGGAGCCTTAAAGGTTAGGGAAGCCCAATTCTCAACGCATTATTGTATTTTTTGTATATATGACATAGAAGACACATGAATTGAGGGATATGATAGCAACAAAATTTTGTATTTATGCTACGCTAGATTCAATAAACAATTAGCTATAGGAAAATAGTTTTTAGTATTAAAACTATTTAGTATTGAAGGCAATGATATGGTTTAGTCTTTATGGAAAGAAGTGATGATTATATTAATAGAAAATAATGAATCCTCAATTTTCTACATATTGAAAAATAACATCTTGACATTTTTAACAGCCAAAGGTAGTGGACTGATTGACAATATCATTGCTCTAAAGATAAAAAGTCCTTAAGCCTACATTCTTGAAAATAGTGTGTTCCTAGGTTTGAGGGGAGTAGAGTGAATTTCATTCAATGAATGGTAACCTAAAAGAGATCTCTAGAATTTATGCTTTAGTCATATCTATCTATGTCAAAAGAGTGAAGGGATAGACCATAATGACTTACTCTATGCATGCCCTTGAATACAATCCTGTCAACCTTGGCCGTATGTAACATGATGAATGAGGATGCCGAATTTCAGAAGCTAATGTGGTTGCTTTGAATGTAGTGATGGAAGGACATAGGATCACAATACCGTATTTCAAAATTACAAAGTATGACATTAGGACCTAAAATTTCATTATATGAAAATTAATTTACCTCATGTATTAATCTCTAAGTGGTCTAAAAGACATATGTTGCCCTCACAAAACTCTTATCCCTAATTTCACTATGTTAACTACTATATTAGTCATTTTCTTCAGCTTCAAAACCAATAGCATTCATTCTTCACAATTTCATGAGAATTAACCCCTAAAAGACCGAATGATTGTTGAACGTACGGAGGTATTCTCGTGTAGGTTTGTATGAAGTCATTTTGTAACAGATGTTCTTCAAATTTTGACTCAAGGTGTGAACATGTATCCCCTAAGTGAGTATATAATTTTTTTTCCGATCGGGTGCCCGGATCAAAAGTTATGCTGCCCTAAACTTTTCTGTCAGCTCGGGCAGCTTCAGGCAGCATGTGCAAAACACCTCCTCTACTTCTGAAATTTGGCAAGTATGTAACTTACATTATATAAGATGCAAATGTCAAAAAAGTTAACCATGTATAGTGTAAAAATCTCACTCTAGGAGGAGGAAAAGGCTGCTGACCCTGTCGGGCAAGGTAGAAAAAAAACTTTTCCCCCTAACTTCAAATGTTATAATCTTTCAATCCGTATGGTAAAATTCTCTGAATTTTTTTCCACACATTCCCATAGTATTCTAGTACAAATTTGTAATGTTGAATTTTGAAAAAAAATCTTTTTTTTTTTTCATTTTTTTCTCACTGCCCTAAAAGTGGTAGTTTTTCACAATTTGTGTCTAAAATGTGCCTCAGTCCTTTAGGGCTAAAAAATATTGCAACTTCATGGTGGGATTTGTGGTACCCCAAAGATGAATTTCTATGTATTCTAATGTCAATACTGTGCATGAAGGGACCTTTGCATGTCATTTTGTAGTGTAAACCCATCTTGTACACAAATTAGAGCAACTACTAAAGACTTGCCTTGTATGGACAAACCCACTTTCCAAGGAAACTGAGTATGTTATTTAACATGTTTACGAGGTTTTATACCCATCAAACACTCACTGGATTTGTGCTCAAGGAAAAATATTCCTTTCTATGTATAGGCTCCACACATCTTATACCCTAGTACTAGTAATTTAATTGGTATAAACTATGCTACAGTGATTGGGTATTTTTGGAGGTACAAAATCATAAATATTTCCATGAATTCACAAGTTCTAAGTGTCCAAAACTTGAAAGCCTAAGCAAGTTTAGGACTTGCATATGTGCATACACTCAAAAAAATCTACTCATTCAAATTATTTCTTCACATTTATTGTCCATTTGAACGTAGTGTATACACCGATTCTTGGCATTTCATAGTCAATTATCCTTCAGTTTGCGAGTCTTGCAATCGTATTGGATCTCTAAAGGGGGTCTGAAGTCGATCGACTTGACAGGAATCTTCAATGCTGCAAGACACGTCTTCTCATATTGGCATGAACTGCTTCAAAATACTAAAACATGAAGAGTTGATCAAGAGATTGGCATTGTTGAATGATTTCTATTTTAACATACTTGACCGTGTGTCCTTCTGAAACTCTTCAATTCATTCATCATCCACCCACTGGTGAATGCCAGCATAAGGGGTGGATGAGATGGAGGAACCTTCAACCACTGATGGTGAATTTCATTAAAATAGCGGTATTATTCCGTCATTTTTTACATATTCTATGCCATTTTAATGGAATGTCGTGCAATTTCTAACATATTTTGCACTATTTTACCATAATACCGCCATTTTAATGAAATTCACTATACTGGCATTTCATTCAAATAGTCTCTGGTACCCGTGAAATCTCCGGAGCCGAAAACGAAGAGGCTTTGAGAACTTGCTTCTACTGTCCATAGCTTGGCATTGTTCAAAAGCGCAACCACTGTTCCCATGTTACGGGGACAGCCTCTTGCAATGTAGCTTACCGATGTTTCATGTCGGCTACGAGGTTGAAGAATTGGCTATCGAGCCTATGATAGGAGAGCCACCCATGACAGACACCTACGGAAAATTTTCAGTATTGGCCCAGAAGAGTCTCTGCATTACCCCAAAACCAAAAAGTGTATCCATGATTGCCATCGTACTCAACTGAAGTATTTTGTAGTCACAATATTTTGTAGCATGGCCACAACATGAAGTCCTATAATGAATTCACACAAAAGGTGGAAGTTCATATCGCAATCAGTAATCACTCCTTCACCATCACCCCAGACAGGGCACTGACTCAAACTCAATCTAATGTAGCCCAAATCTGAAGTCTGTCACTTGTTGATGAAAGACTGTAAATGTTCCTTGAATACAGACGAAAACTCACATAGAGACACTGACGTAGGTAATTACTTCACCTAGCCGCACTTCGTCCCTGTTAAAGATCACTTCACGGAGAGATCATCACTTGCACGCAGGAAGAGGGTTGCCGCAAAGCCCAGGATTCCCCGCGAAAGAAGACGCTGGAAACGTCGAGAACGGGGCGCCCTGAGGAATGGGTCCCGTCAACTGATTGTTGGAGAAGTCGATGAATAGCAAGTTCTTCCAGTTCTGCGCAAGCACAGCGGGAATCTGACCCGAGATTTTATTGTTATTGATCGTGAAGTGGTAAATATTCTTCAAGTTTCCGAAGCTCGTGGGAATGGTGCCCGTCAACTGATTTCCACTCATGTCAAAGAATCCGAGCTGCGTCAGTGAGCCGATCACGGAAGGCAAGGCCCCCGTGAGCTTGTTGTTGGAGAAGTCGAGGTTTGTGAGCGCCGTCAGCTGGCTCACAAGAGGAGCAATCGCGCCCGTCAGCTGGTTGCCTGTCAAGTAGAAATTCTGCAGACCCTTGAGGTTGTACAGAGACGTCGGAATTGCACCGGATAGATTGTTGTATCCCAGGAACAGATACTGCAGCTGCGGTCCGATGTTCCCCAGAGCTGAAGGAATCCCACCGCTAAGCCTGGATCCACACGATGAGCAAGAATCAGATATAGAGTCAGGGTTTGGGTGGAGAGAGTGTCGAGGAGAAAATCCCGACACTCGAAATGAAATTCACGTGGAACGCATACAAATGTTCCATTGATGAACAATAAGTGCAGCTTTGCCTGTTCTTCACACTACCTGCCACACCTCAATTTCACTGTGCGGTAGGATTGTAATGTTTTAGGCACAACTACCATATATTACAGAGTGATCATCAAGGGTTTTATACTGATTATATTACCTAACTCAGCTGGAAGTCCTTGGCAAAAATATCTGACTGTGATTTTGACATGACAGGACTATAAAATAGTAGGATTTCATGTGGATTAGCAGGACGTACATGTTGGCACCGAGGTCTATCCAAGTGAGGTTTGTTAGTCCGCCGTAAGATGCTGGAATGGAACCCGTGAGCTGACTTGTTCGGACACTGAAATACTGGAGGCTCTTCAGATTGCCAAGAGCTGCTGGGAGTGGTCCGGAGAGCTGCTTCAGACTTGCGAGGTCCAATCTCTGCAGGTGCGTGAGCGTTGCTAATTGGGCCGAAATTGTGCCTGCAATAATTCAACAGATAGTTCAGGTATAGCGGCATTGGCGCTGGACGATCAAGAGTCTTGAACACAATTTTCATTAAAATGACAGATTTCCGATATCCAAAAATATTGAAGGATCAAACTTAAATTCGTTACATGACAACCAATGTTCTAGATTGAACTTTTGCATAATTTATCAAAACTTTGCCAATTTTCACCGTTTGGATTATGTACCATACCTTTCAGGAAGATAGTGTTATCGTCGGATGCTGGATCAGGTGCGAGGTCAATCTGAGTCACGTGTCCAGAATTGTCACAGACCGTGCCTCCCCAGCTGCAACAATCTCCATTAGCCACCCACCTTGACAGCATGCTCTGCGGGTCCTCCTTAATGCCCGCCTTGAATGCCAGTAGAGCCGTACGCTCTTCCGCTATACACGCAGCAGTTGGATGCAGCAGGGATGCCATTAGACACACCACGAGGATCACACTTGACTCATGCTTCAGCTCCATGATCGATGCTGCTTTCTCCCAAACCCAAGTCCTCTGCAATGCGGACAACTTCTATGAGAGACTTGCATTCACACCTTCATCAGCAACATAAGCATGTGAGTTTCATATCCAACGACTTTGATCAATTGGCACAAATGTAATCGAATTCGATTGTGTGCAAGCTGAAAGCTTATCCCTGTTTATGGGCCATGGCGAATCGAACACAATGAGAGCGTCTAGTCACATGGCAGTTGCAATGACTCCACAGAGCTAGAAACGTCGTCTGAAATCAAAGTGGGTTGGTTATTGTACCCTGAAATATATGCAGTGAAGAACAGTAATTTGTGTCCGGAAAGAGTAGATCTCAAGGGATACAGATCACCAAGTGGTGCGGAAACTCGGACTGGGAGTACACCTTATGTACTGTCTTTGCAGGGATGGGCAGTGGCATTACCCAAGTGAGGAAGGCATTCAGGAGTGACGTTAATTGAGCCCAAGTCAAACCAGGACCAAGATTACCCCGTCTTTGACAAATGAGCACACTCTTGGACTGATGTGCCCAGGTGCATGTTGACTGGGGTTTAGTCAAAAGGATCAAGAAGTCAGCCGAGTTGCAGGAAACAAAAAGAAGTTTCGGTTTGAGTGGACATCTATACGGTCGGTCGGTGCTGTATAACTTATATTATCGGCATGTAGCTTCGTTTATACATGGAACTGATATTTCGTTAAAATGGCGGTATTCTTATGCCATTTTCCCATTTATTTTCTAGGACATGTATACATTTCAGACCGCAGTCTGAACCTGAAAAATGCCAAGTTTGTGGAATATCGCCATTTTAACGAAATATCCATTATGGACGTCTGGCCTCTTTCTTACATTAGTGATTTCATTGGCCTTATGTTTGAGATGAATCATTTCACTGGCAAAATTGCCTCATGGAGTCTGTCCAATGAGAGGTGTACATAATATGACTGATTCTGAGGGTACACCTATAGGGAATATACAATGACTTAGGGCCTCCTACCATGTGATCCAGGCCGGTAAAGTTCACCGGGAGAGGTACAAGGTCGAAGTTTACAAATACACTGCTATGTGGACCCGGTGGGTGGAGAGAGATTGAGTTAGAATTTAACACATATTAACCCCTAAAGGACCGTTGTCCTTTCAGGATGCAAATGGGATTTTAGGCAAGTACCTACGGTCTCAATTTTTGTCTTGATTTTTTTTAACTTTTTAGGAAGATAGTAAAATTGATTAGCTTAGTGTGAATATAATTTTTTTATCATTCGGTGCCCAAGAACAAAAGTTATGCCCAAATAAGCTCAAAATAGGGGATAATGGGCAACAAAAAAAAATTCAAAATTTTTTATCTTTATTTTTGTTTTTTTTCCCTCATAGATCATGTTTTTGTCTATAGTAGAACCACCCATTACCAACCACTTCAACATTTTGAGGATGATCTAGGGTAGTAGTAGGCATTGTTAATTTTTTGCCCTATAGAGAGATAGAAATGATGGATGTTGTCAAATTTTCATAATTTTTTTTCCATAAATTCAAATTGTTCTGAATTTTAGAAGCCAAAAGTTGGCCTACTCCCATCCCCAACACATAGATTCTTCCATTACTAATCATCTAAAGATTAATTTTCTAATTTGGCTCTCAAAACATAGCACATGTGTCATAACAATGATGGCTAGAAGATGATTGGAAACCAAGAAACTACTAGTTAGATATCACTCATCTCTATGTTGAATTTCACATTACCTATATATTGTCCATAGGGCTTGGTTGGTAATGGGTGGTTCTACCATACATGGAAAGCTTTGATTCAATTCATTTGGATTTGATATGAGAAAGTTATGAACAATCTTGTTTTTCGGGCAATTAGATCCTCTTCTTGGAAAAATAACTTGTAGGATTCATTTTTTAATGTAATTTTTATAATTTTTCAAAAAATAAAAGTATACATGGTTTAATTCACTTGATAGAAAAATCTCACCATTGAGATTAGTTCATTTGAATTCCATCTTAGAGATATGAATAATTTAGATTTTCTTTCTATCTTGTACTTACTTCTAATTAACAATTTTTTAAAGAAAGAAAATTAATTTCTTTTTGTATTTTTTTCCCTAGACTCTCAACTCAATTCTCCACCATAAAGATTTAAAGCTCAAAAATTTGTAGTGCAATAAATTAAAGTTAATAAGGTTCAAAGTCAAATAATCTAGCCCCAACTGTCCAGCAATGTGTTGAAAAACTTATTTTTTCACTTTAAATACAAATATCTTGCAATGTGTGCGTTCAAAATTTCTGAAATTTTTCCTAGACATTTTCAAAATAGTGAGGTGTAAGATCCTATAGTTAGATGTGAAAAAGAAAACAATTTTCAAATTTTTTTACTCTTTGCTATAGAAATGGTAGTTTTGAGTGTTTTTTCATAGAAAATAGGCCACAATCTTTTAAGGGTAAATTGCTTCAAGATTGACCAATCTCCTCCAATGGGGTTGTCCACCAATTTAAGTGAAACTTGAGTTCCTCCTTTTTGGCTCACCAAGGTTGGCAAGACAATCGGTGGGATCTTTTGTACTTCTAGTGTTATTTCTACCCACCTAGCTCACATGGTAGCAGACCCTTAGTGTGTCATTAGAGGGGAGTGAATATTAGATACTATTTTACTTAATTTTTGGTCAGAGGTCATACCAAAGCTCCTTAAGGTAACTACACCTAGAAGTCTCCATTGCAACCCTTACCTAATTGATCACAATACATACTCGACTGTAATTCATTAAATATTTCTTCAAAATAAACAAATTTTCTCTTATAATGATCAAGTCATCATAATAAATGATGGCTTACACTTTACCATTGCACGCTAGTTGTAGAAGATTGATGATTGGTTGGAAGTGGTCAAGTTGGATAGATGGAGGTATTAAGGTATTTGCCTCCTAATTTCAACACCAAAGTTTTTGATGTGACAAAGTTTCTTACATGTGGTTAGATTCTCTATTATCTTGTAAAAGAACTACAAACATTAGTTGTCATTGCATCCAAAGTGAATCAAAGACTTTGAAATCAAGGTCAAAATTGACCAATGGCCAATATGAAAAGTGTGCTAAAGATTGAATTGAATATACAATGTTAATTCTTAAATCTACATAATATAGGCTACTATATTTTAAGTGAATTTTACTATGTACACTAATCATCTTGCAATCAATCACTACTTAGGATTTAGTGTCTTGATGACAATATCATTTTTACTCCAATGCTTCAATAACAAAGATGGCACTCATTTTGGAACACAATCAAACTACGAAAGAAAAATACAAAATATAGAGAAGATACTAGCTAGTTGCTAGATATTGTTTACCAAATATGTCATAATTTTGTGATAGAATCTATCTCCCCAAAGAGGCAACAACAATAGTAGCAACTCCATTTGCATGCATGCCACCACTTTGTCAAATTGCCCCCCTACAAGCATGTCATTATTGGCATAATTGTTGCTCCATTCCCAAAACATCAAGATAATCTTAGGGATTTTTTTGAGCAAATTTTTGAAAATATGAATGAAAATTTTTTTACATAGAATTTTTGGCGAGATTTCCTTCCTATTTCATTCGATGAAATTGTTAAACTGCTATCAAATCTTGAGACTGTATCGCTCTATTTTGGATGAATGTACACTCTTTTGAACAAACAAATGAATTTTCACCATATATTGCAGGTTTCATCATTTCCATGGGTGTAAATATTTTCATCACTCTAGTGTAGATCGCTTTCTGCACTCTCCAAAATAAATGGAAAAGCCTCCCTGGATAAGCTTCTTCCTGAAAATGAGAGCAACATCTGTAATATCTTATTTCAAATGCCATGTCAAGTAATCCTATCACAGTGAGACAGCTGAAAGTGTCTGACATTAATTTCGCCGTTGCCTCATTAGCACGCTGACGCATGCCACGACTTCGTTCACATCTACAGTATGTTTAATGAGGTTTAACTTAAGTTATAATACATGGTGCAATTTCCGTGAGAGCAGCCCCACGGCAGACTCGCCAAGACCACACGCCAGATGATGATTTGGCGAGTGGTTATGGAGACCGGGCCGTGTCTGCTCCTCCTGTGCCCCACGGCGCACTCGCCAAGCAGACTCACCAACCGGGATAAACAACGCTAGGTACTTTCATCTTTGAGGAATCAGAAATGAGAAATTCAAATTTCAACTCAGTTTGAATGATGTGCTCCTTTCCCCTTTGTAAGGCTTCTTCTCCAAGCATTTCGGATTTATTTCTACTTCCCCACATGAGTAGAAGTTCACTATAAACACATGGAAGGGTAGGAGGTAGAACAATGCATGTGGGATATGTAAATTAAATCTACTAAAAATTCAATCGCTCATAGTTAGGTCAAAAGTAGAATTTGTGTTGGAAGTAGAATTTTAGACCTCATTTAGGCATAGTAACGTGCATTTTTCTAAAAACTTTTGAACTAAAAAAAGTTATGAAATCAAGTTAAATTTCACCTCCAAAAATCCGTTTGAGGTTTCAAGCCTCCAATCAAAAGTTATGGACAAAATTCAAAGAAGATGTTTGAAAATGTCAAAAAAAATTCCTTCCAACCCCTATCTTGAATTTTGTCCATAACTTTTGATTGGAGGCTTGAAACCTCAAACGGATTTTTGGAGGTGAAATTTAACTTGATTTCACAACTTTTTTTAGTTCAAAGTTTCTTAAAAAAGTTATTCTACTATGCTTAAACGGGGTCTGAAATTCTACCTCAAACACAATTCTTAATTTTGGACAATGAGCGGTGAAACTTTCATCTTCAAATTATCCCATATTTTTTGAAGGTTCACAATGGACATGGATTTCACTATAAAAACACCTCTCTATCAACCTTGTCAGACGTGAGCACATGAGGCAATTTATTCCCACGATCAAGTATTCTCTTCATCAAAGAAATTTGAGCATAAATACTTGGTAACTTATATGTGGAATGTATTTCTGCTTCATGTATCTCTCCACATCATCATCCCTGCCCATTGACCTTGGTGGATTCCTTGAATTTGGCTGTATAATATGTTGGTGTGCAATTAAGGCTTTGGGAATGCGGGACAGAAGGTTTCAGTGAGCCACACCCAAGGAGCACCAGTTGCCTGTGTCCTCGCCAAAATTTGGTGCGGCCGGCCACTTTTGCCCGTTTGGTGAGTCTGCCGTGGAGGTCTCCCACAGCCTGGGCTCGCCCACTGAGCGAGTCGAGCCCGTCGAGCATGTTGCCGTGGGGCTGCTCTGAGGATCAAGGAGAATTCGCATTCCTCAGTGCCATTTTTTTTTTTTGGACTAGTGTCCCCTGTGTTGGCTTCACTGCAAAGGCCAGATTTGGGAGGGACAGATTTACAGTGGTCAGATTTACAGTGGACAGATCTGGCGATAAATCGCCAGAAAAAAAAAACACTGCTCAGTGGTACTATCATACTACTGTGTACTGATAGCGTAGCCATCACTCATAGCAAGTTAAGTTAGTCCTTGATATCACGAGAAACGTGGCCTGAGAAGCAAGGTTATCAAGTACGAAAAAATATATATTGTGTATTCAGCTGCAAACGCTCTGTGATTGCATTCAACTTTCTTAAACCTTGAACGCCGGGCTGGTGACCGTGGAAATCAGGTTTTTTTATTCTGGCGATTTATCGCCAGATCTGTCAGAATCTGACCACTGTGAATCTGGCCCTCCAAAATCTGGCCTTTGCAGTGAAGCCAAACACAGGGGACACTAGTGAAAAAAAAACACTGGTGGAAATCAGCCATTTTGGAATCGTGAACATCATCTACTTTGAAAAAAAAAAAAATACTCATTGGGAGTCAAACTACTGTAGAAGATCTTCCCATTCCACCCCTAATTCCGAGGATGAATAGTTGCATTTCTATCCTACACAGGAGAATTTCTTGTCATTCATCGGACAAAAAACGTCCGCCTAGTCGTTTAGGGGTTAAGCCGCAAACACATAAGAGTCAAATGGCAGTAACTTATCTTGAGAATACGAAATAACAAGTCCACCGTGAGTTCTCCGCTAGAACATTTGAATTCGAGAGAATATTCCGAAATCTAATGCGATAAGAGCGGTAATCCATCATCGACTCACTCTCATACTGTATGCCAGGTTGGTTGACGGTCTGTCATTACTCCGTTCGTGAAAATCCAGGGAGCTGTGTTTGCGGCTCTAGTTCCAATGGAAACGACATAGATTTTTTTGGCAAAGCTGGAGTTCCGGTACAACTTCCGGCCCCTCCAGAAGCTGGCCCTAAATACACATTTGAGGTGCTTCTTCGCGTTCCAAATTAAGCTCACAAGATTTGAGATTTATCGAATCGCCGTCCCCAGCACAGTAGTAATAACCACTTCATCGTCAAGTACACATAACATTGTATAAACAGGCAATGGTCCTTCCAATGCTGGGAAAGTATTAATTTATGCTTTGCTAGATAACTGGGAGGGACTTAGATATCAGATAATTCAAGGATTGGGGTTGGCTGAGGAGCCCTGTAAGACAATTTTGTTCACTGTAGGGTTCCCTTTTGAAGGATGCAAAGGGACCCCTGCCTCAATGTTATGCACCGTCAAGCAAGAGCTTGACGTGCTCCGTAACTTACACGTATTGAACAAACAAAAACTCCACTATATCTGCTGAGATGTGGGCTGGCAAAGCTTCTGACAAAGCAATTCGCTGGTACCTGTTACTGCGTCCATACGAAAGGATTTACAACTTTCGGGCATGCGGATTTAAAAACTCGCATGAGCTACGATATTTTCTGTCTTTGTACTGTATATAGTACAGGGTCGTCACGCGGGTCTGCTAACCCCAAGGGTACTCACTGGATTCTGATTCCCATTCAAGTTAAAATCTTGTAGCAATCTTAACAGGCTGTTGATTCAACTTCAAGATAAGGTCAATGATATAGATAATGTAAAAAAGAAGCCAGACGGCATTTGTACAGCAACTGCGACATAGAGGTGGGCTCAAAGCCTCAAACCGAAATATTCTTCCATTGCTGTATTCTCCGCTGGGCGCTGACTTTGTTATCCTTCAGACAAATACCTGTCAAATTGGCAGCTGGGCATATCAGTACACGAGTAAGCTCAAATGTCAAGGATGTGAACTCCGTCCTCCCCTCGAAGGTGCCCTTGCAATGAATGTCACTGCCGAGTAACTTCTGTCGCTTGGGGAAACGCCACTGCGCTGCCCACATTCAGTCCTTTCTCGGAGCATTCGTACTCCTCACTCCGAGTTTCCGCGGCACTTGCTGATCTCTACCCCTACTGTACAGATCTACTCTTTTCAGACACAACGTACTGTTCTTCACTGCATTTCAGGATACAATCACGAAACTCCTTGATTTCAAAGCACGTTTCTAGCTCTGTGGACTCCTTGCCAGTCATGTGATTAGACGCTCTCATTGTGTTCGCCATGGCCTATATACAGGGACAAGCTTTCAGCTTACACACATTCCAATTCGATCGCAATTGCCAATTGATCAAAGTTGGATATGACATTGACATGCTTGTGTAGCAGATGAAGGTTTAATTGCAAGTGTCTCACAGAAGTTGTCCGCCTTGCAGAGGACTCGGGTTTCGGAGAAGAAGCATCATGGAGCTGAAACATGGATCAAGTGTGATCCTCGTGGTGTGTCTACTGGTCGCTCTGTTACATCCAACCGCTGCGTGTATAGCGGAAGAGCGTACGGCTCTTCTGGCATTCAAGGCGGGCATTAAGGAGGACCCGCAGAGCATGCTGTCAAGGTGGGTGGCTAATGGAGATTGTTGCAGCTGGGGAGGCACGGTCTGTGACAATTCTGGACACGTGACTCAGATTGACCTCGCACCTGATCCAGCATTCGACGATGACACAATCTTCCTGAAAGGTATGTCCCATCACAAACTCTTGCACGTCTCTGGAGCTCCATTGCCATAGCTGGTCTACAGAGAGGATGCTTACATGTTGCATCCATCCTCATCTCTTACTGTTGCAGGCACCATTTCGCCAGCCTTGGCAAAGCTTACGCACCTCCAGAGATTGGACCTCGCAAGTCTGAAGCAGCTCTCCGGATCGCTCCCTGCAGCTCTTGGCAATCTGAAGAGCCTCCAGTATTTCAGTGTCCGAACAAGCCAGCTCACGGGTTCCATTCCAGTATCTTATGGCGGACTAACGAGCCTCACTTGGATAGACCTCGGTGCCAACAAGTAAGTAGCTTTCCTCCCAATCCACACTTTCAATTAGAAACCTACCCCTGAACCCTGAACCTAAATCTGATTCTTGCTCATCGTGTGGATCCAGGCTTAGCGGTGGGATTCCTTCAGCTCTGGGGAACATCGGACCGCAGCTGCAGTATCTGTTCCTGGGATACAACAAACTATCCGGCGCAATTCCGACGTCATTGTACAATCTCAAGGGTCTGCAGGATTTCTACTTGACAGGCAACCAGCTGACGGGCGCGATTGCTCCTCTTGTGAGCCAGCTGACGGCGCTCACAAACCTCGACTTCTCCAACAACAAGCTCACGGGGGCCTTGCCTTCCGTGATCGGCTCACTGACGCAGCTCGGATTCTTTGACATGAGTGGAAATCAGTTGACGGGCACCATTCCCACGAGCTTCGGAAACTTGAAGAATATTTACCACTTCACGATTAATAACAATAAAATCTCGGGTCAGATTCCCGCTGTGCTTGCGCAGAACTGGAAGAACTTGGTGTTCATCGACTTCTCCAACAATCAGTTGACGGGGCCCATTCCGCAGGGCGCCCCGTTCTCGACGTTTCCAGCGTCTTCTTTCGCGGGGAATCCTGGGCTTTGCGGCAACCCTCTTCCTGCGTGCAAGTGATGATCTCTCCGTGAAGTGAGCTTTAACAGAGACGAGGTGTGGCTAGGTGAAGTAATTACCTTCGACAGTGTCTCTATGTGAGTTTTCGTCTGCATTCAGGGAACATTTACAGACTTTCATCAACGAGTGACAGATTTGAGCTAACATGGCCTGTCTTTGGTGATGGTGATGGAGTGACAAGTGACTGCAAATATAAGAAATTCCACCATTTGTGGAACTTTATTATGCCCACAAAATATTGTGACTGCTTTAGTTTAGTATGAGTACGATGACAATCATGGATACACTTTCTGGTTTGGGGGTAATCTAGACTCATGTGGGCCGATACTGGAAATGTTCCCTAGGTGTTTGACATGGATAGCGTCATGGATGTCTTGCCTGTCATAGACTCGTTTGCCAATCCTTCAACCTCGTAGCCGACATGAAACATCGATGAGCTACACCACAAGAGGCTATCCCCGTAGCATTGTAACAACAGTTACGCTTCTGAAGAATGCCAAGCTATGGACAGTAGAAGCAAGTTCTCGAAGCCTCTTCCATTTCGGCTCCGGAGATGTCACGGGTACCAGAGACTATTTGAATGAAATGCCGGTGGTTCAATCCAATGGTCCCTGCTTGCAGTTTCCTGCAATCTCATCCACCCCTTATGCTAGCATTTACTGGGTGGCTGGTGAATGAGTTGGAGAGTTATAGAACGACACACGTCCACGTATGTTGAAATTGAAAATTTTCAATGTCAATGCCAATCTCTTCGTCAACCCTTCATGTTCTGATTTTTGAAAGAAGTTCATGCCAATATGAGAACACATATAGTGCAGCATTGAGGGTTTTCTGCTTGGATTCCTGTCAAGTCAATGAACTTCACAGCCCCCCTGAGAGATCTTTAACGATTGCAAGACTCGCAAACTGAGGGATGATTGTGCGGCCCGATTTAAACAAAGAAGAAATTTTGCTGTTGGAACTGCATCAGCAAGCAGGTCAAAAAGACATTTCGAATCAGTTATCTTACCTCAGGATCC
This sequence comes from Straminergon stramineum, assembly GCA_963920665.1. Taxonomy (NCBI): domain Eukaryota; kingdom Viridiplantae; phylum Streptophyta; class Bryopsida; order Hypnales; family Calliergonaceae; genus Straminergon; species Straminergon stramineum. The sequence continues at coordinate 15,348,224 of OY987272.1, forward strand.
AGGAAAGTCCAATCAACAGAAAAGTTGGGGTCAGACTGACGTGCAAATCATGTTTCGCAACCCCACATGATGTATCATAGATACATTCAGGTCTGGCGAAAAGCATCATCATTCCCCAATTGCAATGGACTAACAGACACTTCTGAACAGAACAGATATGGTGCCGCACTCCGACATGAGGCAACATTAAAAAGCCATCGCCATTGAAGCTCAAGCACCGATTTGGTCTAGCACACTTTTGGAGGAGTCAATGTTAGGAGGTACCTCCAGACCTCGACAGTGACACATGTGCAAATTGTAATGTAGAACACCACCAGAATACTTATTCAGAAGAATCAGAATGATAATTAGTCACTCCTCATAGAGCAGAGCCCATATAGGACTGGGGCGACAATTTCTCATCATCACATTCAACGTTTCTAACACAAAGAAGTAAAGCGACACAATAGGGATCTGACTGACGTGCAAATCATGTTTCGCAATCCCACATGATGTATCAGAAAATACATTCGGGAGAGGCGAAAAGTATCATCATTTCCCAATCAACTGGACCAACACAGAAGTAACCAAAGAATCAGAATATAAAATAGTCAATCCTCATAGAACACTTGTCAATGCTCGTATAGGACTGGGGCGACAATTTTCCGTCATCATATTCCTCCAGAAGAGAAGTAACCCTAACCCTAAACCTTCACAAAATCCAAACACAGCGAGAAACAGCGACCTAAAGACAATAAACTTGGAAAAGGAAAATACTATCGTAGCGAAGGCTATGACCAAGGATAACTGAAGACCGCAAGCAAACAACAGAAGACTCAAAAGCCAGACAACGAGCGCAAACCCTAGCGGCCAGCGTCGCCGTGAGAGCGAAGCAAAGGGATACTACACTCTCGGCACGAGAGCAGCTATATGTAGGGTTTTGCGAGGGATTTTAGGGTTTAAGACTTGATCCCGAAAACTAAACAAAGCCCTTCCACATACGCACATACTTGCTGGTGCACGGCACAATCGACAATGTCGACACAACTACTTACTAGACATGCAACAAAGGCACACATCATCTAAACATATGTAAGGCTCTTCACTAAATAGTGAAATTAGGTTGCTTGAGTAATTAGGTTGCCTTACCCCCAAGAAAGTTACATTATAAGCCAAAACAAATATTTTTTAAAATATTTCCATATATATGTGTGGAGGTTTAGAAGTCCCAATTACAACTACACCTAATTCAAGAAGTTAGTGCATTCTTGTATAATATTAGGAAATATTTTTAGAGTGTCAAATATCAAGAAATTAATGTGGGGCAACTAATTTTACTTTATAGTATAGGTTGTCATCTTAGTCTCAAGTTTTCTTTTGTGTAGGTTTTATACCTCAAAATCCCTCTTTTAGCATGGAAAAAAAATTAAAAAAATTGTTTGAAGGGCAAGTGGTATGCATATATCAAAATCCTAATGTGACATGAGGGCTTAAAAGACATTGTGAAATTTTAGGATAGGATTAGACAATATTTAAATGAAGTCAAAGCCAAGAAATGGAAGGTCATGATCAAATTAATATGTTATTTGACTAAAATAATAGTTACATGGACAAGCAAACCTACACATGCAACAAAATGGCCAAACCCCTAGAAATGCAATTCTAAGTGACCATGTATCATTTCCAAGACCAACATACCCTGAATAGATCCTATAATAGGAAATCTCACTAATTTACTAGCCATGTTGAGGAAATAAGTAAATTTTGTTTATATAGAAGCCCACTCTCAAGAAGAGGTGACAAAATATGTGATTAGAAGCTAAAAGGAGGCATCTCAACCAAAGAAATCCAATGACACAATTAAAGTGCTAAGATTCCCCTCTAGTCACAAAATGTCATATAGTTTGACTAGAAGTGAGATAACTTTTGACGTACATCTTCAACCTAAAAGTACAAAATAAGAAAATGATCTTGCACTCATGTATAGAAAGTTTATGGGAGGCTACATGTATAGTTTCAAGATTTATCGAATTGCATAGGTTAATCTTCTTGGAGGTCAACCACTTCAATTAATTATAAGAAAATCCTAGAAAAAACCTAAAGTCAAGGTAAGATCTCAAGAAAATCGAATAATAAATTTGATTGATAATTCACCCAAAAAAATTCCATAAAGTCTCAATTGCAGTAAGGAATTGCACAAACAAACCCAACAACAACTAACTAGTTTTATACAATACATGTTATTGATTAGCATCCCAAGAACATACAACATCCAAACAAGGGTCAAATAGGATCTTTTCTTACTCCAACAATCCTTTAGCCTATCCAAGCAAGTTCGATTCTTCGTAAAATGTAACCTCCTCATTTCAAAATTTTACAATTGAAAATTTAGAACTTTCGTCAACTTTACAAATCCAAATGACCAAAAAATAGAGGAAGGGATGCTTCATTGTGAATTGGGGTCTTTTAGAGTCAATGGTGCAATTGGTTTGTAATTTTGAGCTTTTTTCAAAAAGAAAGTTAGAGTTTTATCTAGCCTAGAGTTGACTTATTTTAGTTTTTTTAGTAAAGTAGAGTTAAAACTCAAAAAATCTTGGGATTAAAGGAAGGAAGGAAGGGCTCTAAAAATGTATATAAGACCTCTTTTCCCTCTCCCCAAGCACCTCAATTCCTATCATCATTTTTGATATTCCTTCCTCTAATGTTTTCTTTCAAAACTATCTACTTTAATTGCTCCCAAGATTAAAGTCTTGAGAGCTTTATAGAATTTGAGTTTGCAAAAAAATCTCCATAGCTTTGGAGATATTGTTGTGTAAAAATTAATGCATACAAGGTTACCTAGGAGCATCTACTTCATCAACTAGAGTATATTATCATTGTATTTTTTGTACCTTTTTTGTGAATTAGTTCCTTTAGAGATATTGTACTATTATTTGGAATTCTTTTTTTTGTACTAACCTCCTAAAGAGACATGAATTCATACACGTATAGTTTGGCTATGCCATCCTATTGAGAGTCCTCTATGTATCCATGTTTGAATGTTTTATTTTTTATTTTCAAAATACTAATTCCTATATAAAGTGTGAAACCTATTTTGGTGATGCCACTAGTTGGGAAATTGTAAGGGCTTTATTTTCATATTAGGTGGCATCTATCATTATAATATAGGCATCTTTCTTTTTGTTGTTAGATTCTACTAGAATGTACCACCAACTGTCATCTTAAAATTGTGTTGGAATTCTTTATTGAAGTCTTGTTTGATGTTATCTCTTAATAAAAGTACATTGTGAAACATTGTTTTTTCTCTAAATTAATATTTTGTTTAGTCCAAGTGAATCAAAGCAATTGGCTTTGATTTACAAAGTTCTCTATCAATACCTTGTTTACTTCATCTCTAACTATATTCCACCTCCATACTTCTATACTCCTTGCCAATACTCTATTGTATCCCATTTCTAGCTAGATCTTACCTTCACACTTTCATAGTCCATGTCAATACCCTTTTATTTGATCTTAAGTTATATCTTACCTCCACTATCCAAAAGTCCCTATCCATCCCCTAGTGTGCTATTGTTTGACTTGTTTGTCCTTGCCAATATCTAGATTAGTAGTATTAGGATGTAGGATAAGCTCACAAAGATTTTTAGAGTCAATGACCAAATGTCCCCCCCTTGAATTTTATTAAGCCAACTAGGATTTCAAAGGAAGTTGCATTTTTTAGAAGTACAAAACTAAAAGTCCTGATTTTTTTTTTTAAATATTGGATTAAAAAAATTGCATACCATAATATCTATAGTTTAAAATATTAAAATCTTTGGAGGGGAAGAAAATATAACAAAGATAAAATCTAAAAAGATTTAAAAATTAAAAGGAAAAAAAACAAACTTGGATTTCTACGATTCCCAAAAAAGTTGTAAAAGACTATAAATTAAAAAGGTGAGCAAAAAACATAAAAATGGCACTACGGAGTTTGAAGAAGGAGACATACTCATGGTAGAAGTGATGGAAACAAGGAAGTGACACTTAGTGCAAAAGAGATAAACTCATAAAAACTCCCTACTTTGTCATTAAAAATCACAAGTATTTTTTACATTTGGGGAAGTATTCAAGAAACTTCAATTGAATCCTTTAATAGGAGTTATGTTATCAGATTAGTATACAAAAATTCAAAACTGAGACAATGTATGTTTAAAAGTCAATCAAAAAAATTCAGCAGTTAATAAGAAGGTTGGGCATTATTAACAGAGTGAATTTGAATTAAAATTTCAAAATAGACGCTCAGATAGAAAGATTAGAGAGGTTTCTGGAAACATATGACATTCAAAGAACAAGAAGAAGAATTCAAAGGAGATAAGGTAAAACAACCCTGATTACGGACCTTTTGCCCATTACGGAACTCTATGAATGAGCCCATTACAGTTTTCTTTTAGTTTTTGAGATTTGGGCCACATTCAATGTCTTATCTAACTGGAATGGAGTAATTAGCGACTACAATAGGAATTTTCAGTTTTTTAGTGTTAGTTCATTGTAGGAAGTGCCTTTTTCAGGTCTTCTATGTTAGAAAATATTGTGACTGTAATAGGTAAGTAAGATGGGTGTTATGGATCAGTTTTTGTTGATTTTGGGGTAGTCTGCAGGCTGTGATGGGCTCAACACTTCAAAAATTCATAACAAATTCACACTTTGTCGAAAAAAATATAGTTTCAAATGCTCTTGTCATTTCTATCACTTAACTTTCTCTGGAAAAAAGTAGGAATTTTCAGAAGAGACAAGAGGGCAAACCCCCCATTTGGTCCGTAATGGGCTATTTTACCTTAGAGTAGTATGAACTTGGGGGGTAGTGAGTGGTTGGAGTAGCAACATACATGCGAACAAATGATAGGGTATTTTAAAAACATGGGGGGTAATAATTATAATTGGGTTTAGAGTAATATAGGGTATCGAAAATGGCATTGGATGTACTGTCGATATTATAGGGTATGGAATAATAGCTCCCATTAGAAAATTACATAATGATAGCATGTGGAAAAAAATTCATACCCCCCTATAAAACAATGGTTGTTCACACTTATATCCTTATTTTTTTAACACACTACCCCCCCCCCCTCCAAGAGTATGAAGTATTAATTGTTAATTAAATGAGATTTGGATTAAAAAAACAAGATTTAGAGTAAAACTAGGAAGAATTTCAATTTTTAGATAGAGTTGATTGTAAAACACCCCAAACCATAAAGATCTATCAAAAAGACTAAAAAATCTAAGAGAAAATGATAGATGAAGTTTCAATGATTAAAAATCATGTAAAACTTAAAAGTTTCTAATTAGTGTTGAGAAGGTTTAATTTGTAGATGCCATACCATTCTAAAATTGGCACATCTTCTATGTGTTTAGAATTATAAATTAGATAAAAAAAATTTTAATCAATACACATACAATGACAAACAAAATTGAGTATGGATTTGAAACTTTTTCATTCAAACAACCATACCATAAGCATCAATGGGCAAAAGTCCAAATTAAATATACAAAAGTTGTAGTTTGCAATATATAATACATTACTATAGAAGTTTGAAGAAATAATTAGTTGTGATTTGAAAGAATATTAATTTCAAAGTTAGACATGACTTGGTATTGTGCTCCATAATTTGGAATCACATTATATTTTGTTAGAACTCCCAAAAAATTATGTACCTTGGCATATTGGTATACCATTTCATATTGTTGTACATAAAAATTGAAGGAAATTGACATTTATAGAATTTCAAATATTCATGATGTGGCAAACATGCAAATGATGTTGGTTCTCACAGTATTTGAATTTTTTTTGAATTGAGAGGATAGAATTGCATAAATCATTTTAGAAGGAGTATAGATTGCAACAAGAACCATTGTTACATCTTAATGCCCTTGCAATTGAAAAAATTGTACAAGAGGAGAATGCCAATTCAATTTATATTTTAGAGTTGTATAATGCATGTTTAGATTTTAGTTTTTTGTACATAGACTAGAGTTTATAATTCACATAATTAATTCAACCAATTGGAAAAAATTGTTTTTGTTGATTTCTAATCTCTTTAATCTAGCATCAACTCAATATGAAATCTTAATGAGTATTACATTATCCCTAGAGTTTTACACTAGGAAATTACTTTTGACATGGGTAGGATAAGAACTACATTTGATAACATCAAAATCATCAATTTTATGAAAGTTTGTGTAATTTCTAGCGGTTCTAAATTGTACAATAATATTGAAAATGATAATTTCATTTTTTGATTCCTTGAATCAATTATTTTAGTTATAAACTTTAGTCTTTGTACAAAAAAATTAACTAGTTTGATTCAGGATCTCAAGACTACTTAAACCTAACTTTCACTAAATTTCAGTCCTCTCTACTTAATACTTGAAAAATCTAAGTCTAGACATTGCAAAATACTTATCAATTGCTTCAAAGGCCAATTGGACAATGCCTAAGTACCCAACTTAGGATTTCCTTTGTTTAAGACAAACTCAAGTCACTAGAATCCAATTGTGCCCATTTCATCTCTAGAGTGGAGATAAAACATTCACATCAAGTAATCTAACAAATGATGTCATTGCCAATTGAAAGTATTTATATACTTCCAACAATTTTGTATACCACTTCTAAGTACTTGCACCATAGCTCGGAATTGAAATTCTCTGAGACAAATTCTTGATTAAGAGAAGGGTGGAACTACAACCACCGTAAGCTCTAGGGGTTCAGCCTTTGTATTATACATGATGTATAGTATTTAATCATCTATTGAATGATTAGGTCAGTTAGGATTGTATTCAATCCTTGCCCAAAAGCTCTTATAAAGGTAATCTGCTCTAGAAGTGATCATAGCATAGAGGTACATTTTGCTTTTTTCAATATACCAAAAATGAACATTTTAGGAGGTGGTTGCTTTTAATGACCACTAAGGTTCCACTTCAAATTTTTTTAATTAATTCCATGAATGTCCAAAAAATATGAAACTATTTGGGCTAGATGACAATTCCATTTTTCTTCCTACAAAAATTTACTAAAAATTGTTTTGAGAAGTTTCACTTCCCCGAAAATACAATCAATTCTTAAATGGTGGCTTTAAGAGCAAACTACCTTATTCATCTTTACAAATCAATGTCTCAATACACATTTCATTCTACCATTGTATAACCATGCAATGGTCATCCCCAATGCATGTTGGGAAGGTATTATTCCTTGCTAAAGGCCTAGATCAAAGAGACTTCCAATTAATGGAATACTATAAGAAAGATGTGACTTATGTGACATTTTATAATTTTTGTAGATGGATTTTAGCTGACATCCAATAAAACAACTTGTGTTTTTATATCAATAATAACATAAAAACACAAGTTGTTTTATTTGATGTCACCTAAAACTTGTTTGCAAAAATTATAAAACGTCATATAAAATATGGTTTTTTTTATAGTGCAAGGATTGGAGTTGGCTAAAGAGCCATGTAAAAGATATTTTTTAAATATTAAGGTCTCTTTTTTAAGAATGGAAAAAGAACCCCTATCTCATTTGTAAACAATGTTACGACTTTGAACACTTGTCAAGTGTAAAAGCAGAGAACTCAAAGACTTTATGCAACCCCTTGGGAGTTGGTGGTCTACACAACCAAAATTCTTAACACCTACCCACTCCTATTTGCATTGAAACAAAATAGAAAGTACATGTATCAAATTGTTGATGCTAACAACTTCCTTGATCTAAACTTTTGAAGGCCCCAATTCATTAGGGGAGATTTGAGGCCTTTGGGAGATTGCAAGTTCCCAGGCTGCGGGAAACGCAGGAAAGGTGCCACTGCGGCAAATTGACGTGGTCGCGACATTGCCACGTCAAGAAAAAAAATGATTTTTTTTCAACTTCTTTTTGCATTTCAAAACTTATATATATAATATTAAATTTATTTATTTATTTTTTGATATTTTTTTCCTGATAGCAGTTAACCGTTTCCGGACTCCACAGGGAAGAGGCAGGGGAACAGGCTTGGAACGGCCCTCCCAAGGCCTCTAATCCCCTCTAATGCCTCAAGTAATGATATAGTAGGATGCCCTATAATGAACAACAATTGGCTCTATTGTTGATTGCAAAAGATTCAATTTGCTCACAATTGATTAGCTCACACTTGATTAGGAACACATTCCAAAGCAAGCCATTTCAGGTGAACCTTTGACATAGGATGGGTCCAAATGAAAAATCCACATTTATATTGAATAAAATATTTATTTTTGAGATTTTTTTTCATACTTCTTTATCTTTATTTCAGCACACATTGAGCTCAATTTCTCAATGAATTCCCCTTATCCTACATGCTAAAATGCTAAAGTTATCTATTATAGATACCTCTACTTTAATCAAGTCCCATCACATATTGTACAATTGGAGCTAATACACTTACAATCTACCTATTGTGTCATTCAATTTTTTTGCATAGTATAGAAAAGAATTGGATTTCTTTGTCTTGCATAATTAACATTCAATTCCTACACAATTCCAATCAAGCATACCAAATTTCAGTTTAAAAAAAAGAAAAAGTCCATTTTATAGTTAGTTTTTCATGGTTTTACATAATTTTTTATTGAATACAATTGGTAATGAATTTTTTAAATTTTAACTGCAGAGATATGTAGGGAGAATCCATACGCACATCTTTCCTTGGACAAGCATCTCCATAAAAGTTTCACAATTTTTGTTAGAAAGAGTTCAATGTGAGGTGTTGTATGATCAAACTTTGTAATATTGATATCTTATATATTTTAACTAGATTTTGCTATTTGACTTGCACATTGTAACTAATTTTGTACATTTGAGCATGATGGTACAATTACATTGCCAAAATCTAATTACGATAAAAAGATATTTATTTTCCAAAATTAGGACATTGTCACCCCAATATTGAAATCTCTACAGAGGGAATTGTAAAACGTTTTTGGAGATGCCTATTTAGGTGGAGATGTACATATGGAAGTTTCCTACATATCTTTGTGGTTGAATTTTTAAAATTCTTCACCAATGTTTTTCAATGAATTATCATGTAAAACCATGAAAAGAAAATGAATAAATTGACCAGAAAAGGAATTTTGTTTTTTTTTTAAACTAAAATTTGGTATATTTAATTGTAATTGCATAAGAATTGAATATTAATTATACAAGACAAAAAATGCCAATTCTATTCTATATTATGCACAATTATATATTTATATTGATTGGCACAATAGATTGTTTGAAAATGTATTAGACCCCATTATATAGTACCCATCAACTCTTCTTCATCCACCGTATTTTGCCATTCAATATAAATATATAATTGTGCATAATATATGATAGAATTGGCATTTTTTGTCTTGCATAATTAACATTCAATTCTTATGCAATATCAATCAAGCATACCAAATTTTAGTTTCAAAATGAAATTTTTTATTTTTGATGAATTTTTAAAATTTAACTTTTAGGACTTTACATGATAATTCATTGAAAAACATTAGTGAGGAATTTTCTAAATATGATTGTATAGATATTTAGGAAATATCCATACACACATCTTCCCTTCGACAAGCATCTCCAAAAAAGTTTCACAATTCCTTCTATAGAGATTTCAATGTTGGGGTGACAATCTCCTAATTTTGGAAAATAGATATCTCTTTAATGTAATTAAATTTTAACAAAGTAATTGTACCATCATGCTTAGTCCTTGAAGGGCCATTGTTCCTTCGGGGGACAAATAGGATTTTGAGTAGGTATTTGTAGTCTTAATTTTTGTCATAATTTTTTGAAGATAGAAAACTGATTTTGAGCAGGTATTTGTAGTCTTAATTTTTGTCATGATTTTTTGAAGATAGAAAACTGATTTTGAAGATTGTCATAATTTTTTGAAGATAGAAAATTTGGAATGTAATTTTTTTTCAATTAGTGCTTGGGAACAAAAGCTATGCCCAAATAAGCTCAAAACAAGGGAGATTGGGCAACAAAACAAAATTCAAAAATTTGAATTTTTTTCAAAAATATATTTTTTCTCATAGATTATATTTTTGTCTTTATGGAAAGTTTTGATTCATTTCATTTTGATAAGTGATGTGAAAGTTATGGACAATCTCGTTTTTTGGACAATCTCGTTTTTTGGACAATCTAAGCATCTGGTTGAAAAAATAAATTGTTGGATTTTTTAATGCAGTTTTTACAATTTTTCCCCAAAAAATTCCACATGGTTTAGTTTGCTTGCTAGAACAATCTCTGCATTGGGATTAGTGCGTTTTAATTCCATCTTGTAAATATTACTAATTTAGATTTTCCTTCTATCTCGTACCTACTTCTACTTAACAATTTTTTTAAGAATAAAATTTAAGTTTCTTTGAATTTCTTTTTTTTCCTAGACTCTCAACTCAATTTCCCACCATATAGATTTAAACCTTAAAACTCTATAGTGCAAAAAATTGAAGTTTAGAAGGTTCAAAGTCAAATAATCTAGTCTTGCAATGTGAAAAAAAATTGTATTCTTCACTTTAAATGTAAATATCTTGCAATTTGTGAAGTCAAAATTTCTAAAATTTATTCCACACATTCTCATACTAGTTGGGTGTAAGATCATATGGTTAAATGTCCAAAAAATACAATTTTCAAATATTTTTACTCTTTGCAATAGAAATGGCAGTTTTGAGTGTTATTTGGCCCCCCAAAGGCCTTCAATTGGGCCTTTAGGAGTTAATTGTGCAAAATCAATTATAGTGTGAGGGTCAAATAGAAAAATATAGCTAAATTATAGAAATATCTATTTTACAAAATTTGATTATATGACATCTCACATTGAACTCTTCATAGATCATATTTTTGTTACTCAATGGAGTGTTTTTTTAGTAAGAGACGTATGGATGTATGGATGTTTCCTACATATCTACTCAATCAAATGAAAAAAATTCACCACCAAAGTTTTTCAATCAATTATCATGTAAAACTCTAAATTTTAACCCCTAAACATCTAGAGTCATCTTGAGAATTGACTATTTGAGAAAATCATTGTAAAGTGCTCTTTGGAAGTATATTTTGGAATGGATATACAAATTAAAGTTCTAGATTTTGAGTTGTAGATCCTATCCATATAGTTAGATTCACCAATGCTATCACCGACATTTTTTTTCTAAATTTTGAAAGGAAAATTTCAAAATTCCCTCTAAATTCGATTACAAGCAAAATATTATCATTTTCTAAGTGAAGTTTGTTAGAATGGATTTGAGATGAGTTTCTCTTCACATGGTGATTATTTAAGATTTTGGTGCTCTTAAAATCTGACCTCAATTTGGCAAATCCAATTTTGAACTAAAGTCAATGCAATTTGGGCTTGGTCAATCACTTGATATTCTTCCACATTGGTAATTTTAGAAAAATATGTACTCTAGTAACACCAAATCCAATCCTTAGATAGGACCACAACTTGATAAATCATCTCCACACATTTAAATAACTTTCATCCAGGTAGTAAGGAGGAGGAAATTTGAGTTTTCGTTTGTTTACCGTCCCAAAAATCGACATTAGAGCACTTAGGGGTTAAATGAATCAATTCACCAAAAATCAGGAGTTTTGCTTTTTTGAAACCGAAATTTGGTATGTTTCATTGGAGAATTGAATGTCCATTGTGCAAGACAAAAAATGCCAACTATATTCTATATTATGCAAAATTATTTTGAATGCCAGAAATAGGGTGGACGAATGAGAGTTACCGGCTACGTCCAGCCACTTGAAAATTTGAACATTACGTGTAATTCCAAGGCAAATTCCTCGGTTCTTCAGGAATGAACCAGATCTAGTGCCACTGGCCACAACCAAATCAACGCCACGATAACTTCTGATAGATCGGTACCAATTCAACTGTACAGCCACAGTTGAAGATTTCAAACAAACGCCAATTGGCACTTTTTCAGAATTGAAACTCCCGTTGCCAAACAATTGCAATAAACAACTCGTGTTTTGTAATAATCAGCCGTCCAAAGCTTACACCAGATCTTTCACCATTCCCGCAACATCGCCACAAAAATTCCTGACGAGCTTGCATCTCTCGCATGATCGGAACGCAACAATGCAATTCGAGTTGTGGAGAGATCCTTGAAGAGATGAGGATGAGGAGATTGCCGTTTGCGAGAGAGATCGTGCGACGTGTGGGATTGAGAGCTTTCGGATGCGCCATCGGACGGCAACCACGACGACGAAGACAATCTCATGAACTACTTGTTCCTTTTCTGCATTTGTGTCCTGCCTCTGCTGTCCATTCGATGGTCGCGCGTGGTGGAGAACAAAGCGGCCGACCTTGCTGCCCAATTGTATGCACCACCGCAGGCTCCTTCGAGTAGGAAAGTCACTAAGGCGCCATCGCCAAGTATGGTGGCGCGCGTGTTGGGGTTCCGGAAGTCGCCATCGCCATTACCATCGCCATTACCATCGCCTTTGCCATCATCATCGCCGTCGTCGTCGTTGTCATTTTTCCGACAGTCGATTGTTGCGGCGCCTGTGAAAGCGAAGCCCGTGTCGTGGTTCACTCCGCCCTCGCCGAGACGCAAGTCGGCTATGGAGTCGAAGAAGCAAGCGCCGTCGTTGCCGCCCGCGTTCATTCGCGCGCCGTTGCGGACGCAGGCCGTGACCACGCGAACAGACGCGGACGAGGTGGTGACCATGACGGCGTTTCTAGGGACCGAGGGGTCGAATGTGGATGTGGACTTGGTGGTGCTCATGACGCACGTTCAGGCCGCGTGCAAGCACATTGCGTCCGTCTTGGCTTCCCCCACAGAGCTTCAGGCCACGCTCTCTGGCGCGGACGCTGCGCATGGCGTTGGTCGGGATGCGCCTAAGCCACTGGACATCGTTTCGGTGGGTGCTTGCCCTTCGCTGCGTTGGTTATGAATTTCGATATGATTGCGGTGTGAAACTCTTTTGCATTGCTTCCGAGGTTAAGATTTCTGTAGGTTTCTAGGCAGTTGTGGAGACAGGGGTTTATGGCTTCGTTTCCTCTTAGATCAAGCAATTCTCTCGATGGTTGTGGCAATTCTGTATGTTTCTTTGAGTTTTGAGCTTCTTCTTGAAAATCGATGTAATTTTCATTAGAGTTGTGCTGCGCGAGTCTTTGCATTGGATCTGAGGTCAAGAATTCTGCAGATTTCATGCTATTTGGAGAGACAGGTTTAGGGCTTTGTTTCCTCTCATATCAAGCAATTCCCTCCCTCCGTTCTTGTGGCTCCAATGATCTACTTGCGGCGTCGATTGGTCCCTGAATTTTATATTTTTCCTCGAGAATCCATGCGCTGTTCGATAAACTTGTGCTGGACAAAACTGTTGCATTCATCCGAGCTCAAGATTTGTCATGCCATTTGTGGAGACAGGAGATTAGGGCTTCGTATTTTCAATCATGTCCCCCTCCTCTTCGTTCTTGCGGTCTCCATGATCTACTCTCACGGCGGCGATTTTGAAATGAGGTCGGTTGTCTGACGTAGCGCACACCCTGCTGGCAGGCAGAATAACATCATAAAGGCGGCTCTGCGAAGCTCCGGCAAAGTGGCCGCCATCGCCTCGGAGGAGGACGACAGGCCCATTTGGCTAGGCGAGGCGCCTTACGTCGTGGTCTTCGACCCGCTGGACGGCTCTCGCAACATCGACGCGTCCATCCCGACCGGTACCATCTTCGGAATTTACCAGCGATTACCTGAGGCGGACCACTTGCCGACGGAGGAGAAAGCGTTCGCTAATGTAATGCAGCGGGGCGAGCGGCAGGTCGCCGCTGGATATGCTCTCTACTCCTCTGCTACCATAATGGCCATCTCCGTCGGGTCAGGGTTGCATGGGTTCACCTTGGACTACACCATTGGCGAGTTTGTGTACAGTCACCACGACATCCGAATTCCTGAAAGAGGTCTCATCAATTTCCAAAGTTGCTTACTCATGTTTCGCTTTGCAGTTTTGAGTATGTCAGATCGAAACTTTCTTTTGTTTTTGTTGCGAACAACGCATGCAGTGTTGTTCACTGATTCTGGTGACTACAAAATATGGCCCTGTTTGAACTATAATTTTCTCAACATGATCGGTCGAATTGGTCATTTTAAGCCTTGAGAATCTCTGTTCGAAGACTTTCTTTCTGCTCATCCTTTTGAACTGCCGTTTGCTTTTGCAGGTCAGATCTACTCTGTCAACGATGCTCGCTACTTCGACTGGCCGTCCGGCTTGCGGAAGTACATAGACACAGTGCGACAAGGAAAGGGCCAGACGCGGAAACAGTATTCAGCTCGTTACATCTGCTCCTTGGTGGCGGACTTGCATCGCACCATCATGTACGGTGGCATTGCAATGAATCCGAGGTCTCATCTGCGCCTCTTGTATGAGGCAAATCCGCTGAGCTACCTGGTGGAGCAGGGCGGTGGTAAGGGAACTGATGGCAAGCGACGCATTTTGGAGATCAATCCCGTTGAGATTCATCAGAGATTACCTCTGTTCTTGGGCAGTGCTGCCGATATTGCTGAACTTGTCAGCTATGGCGATATCCAGCAGCAGAAGAATCCTGGCTACACGGTGTGATTTTTCTCCCTCTATATTATATTATATTTTTGTAATGCAGCCTCCTTGGTACCTCGATTCCTGGTTAACTCGAGTTAGCTGTGTGAAGACTTCTCTCCATTCAGGTACAGAATTTTGTTCGAGTAACAGTTTGAGCTGTGTAGATATGTAACTAGTGGTCAGGCTCTCGTTATAGAGGAGCTAGTGTTGATATGTACTTCGTCATCTCATTTGATGAGCATTATATTGAGCGTGAATTGGAGCACTCCGTGGTTTAATGAAGCTCTCTCGCGCATTGCAGATCTTGTATTTGTAATTTTTAGCCTCTTATATCCTCCTTGTCACTGTTTTCAGTTTCACTGTACAATCAGATCTCTTTCGTCTGATCCTCTCTTTTAACATTCTGGAATATCTTGCACAATTGCCGAACTAGCATTGACTATAGCACACTTACATCATATGCAGACTATTTGACCTTCAATATGACTGCATTCCAAGCAGACATATTAAGGGGATAAAGTGTATTTGATTGTCGGAGTTGGGCTGGATACTAAGCAATTTTTGTGTGAGAGTTCTTATCTAAGGCTCTTTGTTGTGGTCTCAATAACCATTGCTTGTTCCTAATTTTTGGTTATATGCTTCAAAGAGTGAAGAACTTCAACCAGTTTGTTTAATGCTTGGCGCACATGAAAGGTCTGTTCATACTAGGTCCTTCGATTGTCTCCAATTGCATACTTTCATTCTGTAATGTAGTGTATTTGTGTAACATCGAGCCTACCTTCACAAGGGAGAAGGTAAGTTAGTTCCCGTGCCTTTGCTACTGCCTGCCACTGTCCTGTTGACTGTGGTGCGGGTTATTTCTCATGCTATCGTGCAGGTCAAAGTGAACAAAGTGATCAGAATCGTTTATTGGACATTTGCAGCTGTTTCTTGTCTGGCATGCAGCATCTGTAGTTTTGTCATTTATCATCTACAGATTCTTGTCAACTGAAAAGTGGTAGGACCATTTTCTTATTCCATACCAATGCTTTCAAATGCTGGAAAACAGACTATAGATACAATTTGGAGCACCTCCGAACACCGAAGCGGTGACTTCGAGTTGACATTACGGGGCCCCATAGTCCAGTGGTTACGACTTTGGACTTTGAATCCAAAAACCCGAGTTCGAATCTCGGTGGGGCCTTCTATTTTAATTTTTCCAATAGATTTTTGACCTCTAAGAGTTTTCGATTTAGTTTCGATCGATTTTCAGGAACGTAATTTAGGGTTTCAAGAAACACTCTTGATCAAACAGAAGCATATAGAGCGGTAGTAAATATACCTCAATTACAACGAAGAGTAGAGTATTAGTCCACCTGCACAAGCACTAATCAAACTTGACTCATTGAAAGTTTATATCTTTTTTTGAAGAGCCCTCAAAATTCTTGTCCCCCATCCGTGCTCACCAAATGTGCCCCACATATAGTCAATTGATCAATTACCAAGTAAAGTACAAGATAATTATTTATTAAATTTAGGACAAAGAGGGATTTAGGACAAAGGGTCATTGGCTTGACATGCCAGGATTGAGTGCCATGAGATGATATTTTGAAGGGCCATGTTGTTTTCATCCCAAGTTTTGTGAGAGCGAGTGCTTGTGTTGATCAAGGTTTTTTGTTTTTTGTTTTTGTTTTTGTTTTCAATTTTGTTAAGTCAATGAAAAGGCAATATTTTATTTGATAGGAGTGGTCAAGTGGCAATTTATTTGAACATAACAGAGTTCCACGGTGGCAATCTTTTAAAAACACTAGTGCCCTATTTGGTGAAAAATTTGCTGGCATATTATTGAAGTGTGCGAACCCATTTTTTTGGCAAAGGTTTAATTGGCGACATTACAAAAGACCTAGCAACTACCTTGGTGATGTAAGACTCAAAGTGAGAGAAAATTAGGTGACATACTTACACTTTGCCAAGGCAACTTGGCAAAATGTCTATGTCTATTGCACAAAAGTAGTCTCTACTCCCTACATTGTCATACAAGGACCTTGACCTGCATCCACCCAAAAAACACTTTGATGCTGAAATAAGTAAATTTACTTAAAAAAAAAAAAAAAAATTTAACCTATACAAGAGCCAGACAAGTAGTTTGGGAATGTCAATCTGCAAGAGAATTTTGATAACAAAACTTCTTTAGTGCGGTAACACACATACCTGCGCTTGCCCGAACATCCTTCTAATGCCAAAGTTAGTGAATACGTAGAAATAAAAAACAATGCAAAAATGGCACATAAACTTCCCTATTATGAATAGAAGAGGTACAAAGATTTGTCCCTTATCTTCAAAATAGTAATATGAACTTACACAACATTATATACAAAGGCAAGTTCAAATTACAACACAGGTCAATTGAAGCGATTCAAGAGAGTGTCACTCAAAACTTCTATACATGGCAAGGGTAAACTTCTGTAAAGATAGCTACTTGCCAAAAAAATAAATAAAACAATAAAACATAATGAAACAACTTGCACACAAGACACTGAACATTACAACTGTAAGTGAAGTAGACTTAGAAGTCTTAGTCCATGCCATTCATGATGAAACATAAGGCAAACTAGGCAATGCATGTGTCATGCAATGTGTAATTCTCCAAACTGAAATGCTACTTCATGAAACTAGCAAACTACTTGATGAAATCTCCAACTGATACAACTTGCTACAAATTGACTATCGTTGTGAAGACATCCCAAGTCTATCTAAGCACTTCCTAGGTACCTCCTACGTCCACTTGAAGAAAACCACTCGTCGAAGACTTTCTAGTAAGGAAATTTCTCCAAAGTGAAGATATGCTAAGAAAACATTTTGATGACGACCTCAATTTGCTCCTCCAAATTATTGTAGAACTTGGACTTCAAGAAATGGACACTGGAGAAGAAACGCTCATCTTCCATTGATCCTAGAACATGCACTAACGCCATTTTTGCCAACTTGAGGAACTCCCCAAAATTTTGTGTGAGATTGTTGTTGCTATTAAGGACTCACCAAATTTTTGAGAGTAGATTCACATCATATGGTGGAAGCATTGCTTGGCAGCAATTGGACTTCATGTAGGTCTTGAAGAGACCACTTTGTGACAACAAAGCATCACGGTTAATCAAGGGTGGAATGAGTAACTTTTTCTCACCTTCTCCTATGATTTTTCTGTGACTGTATGCATCCATTAGAGTCCTCAAATGTTTGTCGAACATTTCTTCTGCACTAAGCTGACACCAATATTGAGGGTAGAGAATCCCCAAGGCATTCATTACATAATGGGTGGGGAAGGGAGCGTCTAGTTCTGCCACAACGTTTGCACTGCACCTGCTTCGTGACCATGTAGATTGAAATTAGACATCCGTGCTGGAATGACCATGCTTATCAGAAAACAGTGGCAACACCCAAATGCCCATTAGAGCCCCCTGTAAGGAGATGCATATAAACACACCAAAACAAATTCAAGCATACCTAAGACAGAAGAATAGACTACATGTATTGGTTTGTGCATGACAAACAAAGTAGGACTTACTTGTGCATTCTGTTTTTACTTTCTCTAGCAAAGCAAACCACACTTTGCGGTCCACTAGTGCTCCCTTGTGCTCCACATGAATTTGCTTGCTATGACATACAAAGGAAAGAATCACAAAGTTGTTAGTATTGAGATCCATAATCCACTTGATATGCACTTGCTTGTGGTTGCAATCCAACAAGTTCTTGAAGCTCCAAAATTCATCTGAAGCAAAATTCGTGGCCTTGTCTTCATACATCTTGTACAAATCGCCTTGTCATATTTTGACAGCAATGACGTAGTCACATATGTAGACATCTTGCCTTTGCGGGAAGTTCACCAATGCCTCAACTGCATCAAATAAAGGCAACAAGGCACACATTCCAAGAATTGTGAAGGGGTCCAAAAGTAGTAGTAAGCAAGCCTACAAAATAAACAAAAGTTGGTGGCAGTTAGGGAGACACAACTTGCCAAGAACTTGCCTAAACTAATAGAAGATTGTGTTCGCTTAATTCACGAGATAGAAGACTCCATGTACCTCTACCAATTGAACTGACCTACTAATCAATTGGTACAAGTACAAGGGAACTAGACCACATGATTTACAAGACACAAAAAACCTTGTTCCAATCTATAGGAAATATGAAAGAAAACAAGAGAGTTAAAGGAATGTCACCTCTACCTTATCGTTCTTTTAGGAATCCGCAATCATTTTGTAAATTAGTGTCCTATATTTGGACAAGAGTCGACGAGGTGGCTCAATGAAACTAACCTAATGGGTTTGAACGTTGTGCAACATCTTGAGACCCTTAGTTTCAGTTAAGTCTACTAACTACTTAAACTCTAAGTACCTCTTGGGACTCTTGCAAAAGAAGGCATAGGTAACATATAGTAGTTTCTCAATTTCTCCAAAAATGTAGAGAGAGGACAATGCTTTGAAAGCCAAATTACAACAGTGTGCCACACAGTGCACCCCAATGACGAAGGGTGTGTGCTTTTCCTTGATCTGTTGTATTACACCATTTCTAGTCCCCTATAGTGTAGAAGCTCCGTCAACACCAAAGCTGAGGAATTTCTTTGCTATTGCTTCTCTATCTATCTCCCTTTGATTATTGATTGCATCTATGATCAATTCCGTCAAATTTTGGGTAGTTGGATTGCACTCTACTTGTTGCAATGACAGCAACAATGGAACCTAAAGCCAATCTTTCACATGTACATGCACTAAAAGGAAATTGTTGTTATCGATTGTTGTCACCTTGTTCACACTAACAGCCATGTAACGAGCACCCTCTATGAACCTCCGCGTCCCTTCTACGACCTGTTTATAAATATATATACCCCGCCATAATCCATCCAAAACTATCGCACTAATGTGTAGATGGAAGGTCAGGGACTCTCAACAATCTATACAGAGAAGCACGCGACTCGAATTCGACTAGAGGACGACCATCAGACAACAATTGGAAAAGGATTGCAAATTGAACCCCTTGTTTCCTTGTTTCCTAGGTGGTGCACTAGTTTATTTGTTCTAAGACCGTTGCGGGTGGTTTCACTACATAGAGTTGCAAGTTTTTTCGGTGTTTGCAATTTGTTGCGACGTACTGCTCCTTAGTCTTGATCTTGAATTGTGGCATGTCTTTCTTAGTAGTTCGCTTCCCATTGTGCTTAAATAAGGTATCCGACTTGGGGGTGAGAATGCGTGGCTTCCGATCAATAGTGGAGCACACCTTGCACTTGACCATGTGCAGGATGTTGTCGCTTGCCATGTTACCCTCTGTCCATGGTAGCTTGGCCGCCTACAACGTCTAGAACTTTCTATGACGATCATAACATTTTTGGGCCTCGGATCAATGATTTTGAGACTTCTTCCACTTGTTGGGCCCCCTCATTTGTGGCAAGGATTGGAAATCAGAGTTGTCAGATGACCCCTCAGACTCGTTTGGGATCTCAACTAAATTAGCTTTATCAACATCGACAAAATCCTCGGAAAGCGTAATGATCGGTGATTTCATGCTCAAAACCACTATCTCTCCAGATCTTGAGGAGGAACCAAGAGTGATTTTGGTGTCTACAAACACAAAGGTGCTCTTCATAGAGCCGACAAATTCCTCTGCATTGTCATCGCTAGGGTACTCATCTCTAGAAATTGGCTCCACTCCCGGGACATCCGGCATTGATCCATCGAAGACCAATGATAGGGGTTGCCCTCTCCTACCGCCTCAAGTAGACTAAAAATAGGATCACATTGTCTGTTTGCGCACCTCAGTACCCCGGACTTGGAACACCTTCTCCTTTCGATTCATCTCTTTTCTGGCCAAGTCAAGTGCCTCCTTTGCTGCCTTCTCAATTTTTTTCCTCATTGAGTTAGCAATTGATGCAACATGCACCGTTTTGGCAACGACATCTACTCCAACTTCCTCATCAAACTCCATAGCACACAACATTTACTAAAACAAAAATAACATGGAAATTCTACAAGCAAAACACAATGCATAATGCACAGTGTAAGAAGAATTGGGGAGTGACATGAACACAAAGTAAACACTGGAAGAAACTCATAAGAAGACCAAAGATTTCTTCCCAATTTAAATTTCGAGCTACCACTACCACGTCCATGAATTACCAACGCCGCCATATCAATGAATTGAAGACTACAAGGGGAGGAATTAACAATGAGCATTGAAGATTGGGGGAATTATCCTTCGCAAACTCCCTACAAAGTACAACCTATACCACCCTAAACTCTGGATAACAAAGCTACAAGATGAGGGCACAACCTAGCAATCCAAGGAATCGGACGGCAGTAAGAGATGGTGAAATAATTTTTGCACTTGAAAGAAGCTATGGCAATGGCAGAGTGGGAATAAATGCAATTGTACATGGTGACAACAACAAAGCAATCAGTGTAGGAGCTTCAACGTGAATGCAAGGAGTGGCAAAATGAAGACAATAAGGAGGGGATTAATGCAGGGGTTAGTGGCGATAAAACCCTCCAAATAGAACGAGGGCATGGCCAACCTAGCACCTTTCTCATTCCCCCCACCACCAAGGAGGCAAAATGTAGGTCGTTTTCAACCCCAAAATATAATAGTCATTTCGCCAGTTGTAAAAAAGAAGTGTAATTTGGCTTTTAAAAGCCAAAAAAAAAGTGTTGGTGCTGATGCTCTTAGATTTGTATTCATGTGCAAGTTGCTCACTTTAGAAGAATGGGGCCATATTACCAAGGATGTCAACCAAAAAAATTATCATCAAGGTAGAATGAATAAGTGCATTCTCCATTTCTATAGTTTTTAAGAAAGGCATGCATGTATTTGGACACTTTTAGTCATCCACAATGTTTAAGGTTAAACTTGCCTCTTTCCATACCCAAATTGGTATAAGTTAGGACTACTTTACACTTATGCTTTATGCTAAACAAAAAGCATTTTCATTGGCCATGCCTTAGAAATGGTCCAAAGCACTATCATTGGTAAAGCAACTCTTTCATCCATTGTTCATTGACAAGAAGAAGTCCACTTTTATAGCACTTATCAATTCTTGAAGATGGGTGCCTTCAGTGAACATTGTAGCTTATTGGTCCCTATTTTCAAAAGGTCGAGTTTAACAACCGCTTAATATTTTGCCTGTAACAATTTATTGCGAGAAACGTCTGGACTGGCTCAGTCATAATGTTATGTTTGTGCATCTCAAAACACACTGAGAATCTCTAGTTACGGTTCAATATAGGCTACTCCCTCTATTTCTGAATAATACTATACCAAGGTTTCCTTTGTAAAACACAAAGCGGAAACATCAGTATTATTCAAAAACATAGGGAGTATATTGCCCCGTATATTGCATCCAGGCTTTGGTCTCCACTCACACCTCTGACCTGGATGCTAGTGTATAGTGTGCAGAGAAAAAATTTAATAGAAGGCTCATTCTAATTTGCTGGTGTGTCTCTTGCTCTTGTCCTCAAAATCCATGATCCCATCTTGCTGAAAGTTGGGTCGACTGCATTGAGTGTGGAGGTTGTCTCCCTCATACTCTCGCAGCTTGTGTTGTAATCACACTGCACACATTCAAGCATATTGTCATGCCTTTCTTCTGCATCCCAGTCTTTGCATTTTTGTTTAATTTCAAGCATATAGGAAGGGACACAGAATGCTATGCTTCGAATTTGACCTAATTTTGCAGAGAATTGTGAAAAAGGCTTTGGTGAAGTTGGGTCAACATGGTCCCAAAAAATTAAGTGATCATGGGATTCAGTGATTACAATAGTAAAGCTAAACCTAGCCTTGGAAAAGACGTACCGAGGGATCTGTCATGCAAACCCAATTTTCCACCTAATGTGAATTGCCTGGTTCCTTATAATTATGAACTAAGTATAATTGCGATAGTAGTGAATATAAGTTTTTTTTGTAAATGTCAACAATGCGAATGGCGAGGGTGTTGTGTTCATAACAAGGCGCTACTCTCACGTGACTCTGGGCATAACCTCAATTGTTGAATCTTTTTTAAACAAAATTCTCGTAAAAGTTGTGAGAATCACCATGACCTCCATATCCAATGCAGGCTTGCTACCTCAGTCTACAAATTCAGGTGCCATTGAGGTTACGGTAACATACAAGCAACTTATCAATGTCAAGTGAGGACACGGCTTCATTGCTGCGTGATGCCTGTTCAATCAGCTTAGCCCCATCGCAAAATTCACATGACCAATTTGCCTTGCTCTGAACCTCCACTTCCGGAAAATGTTTACAGCCAAAAACTAACGTCGGACTCCGTCGTAGCACAGGTTTGTACCCAAATTCCTCGGTACTCGGCAGCACACACGAAACAACTGCGTTACTGTTCAGCCCAACATTCCGGAGATTGATATAACTCGAGTAACAGGGTTGCTGATGCCCCACATTGTCGTCCATCAAAACCATGAGAGTTTGTCTTTTCTCAGCTCCTGCAAGAGATGCTGGGTCTCTTTCTTCTTACCTTGACCTTCACAGTAAAGCTTCAAAACGCAAAGATAATTCTCGGCCCTGCTCTGCGAAGATCAACACCGAGTTCAGTCCAAGAGATTTGTCAGAATAGTTAGATTAGTGCAGAGACTTTGAATGGCCCTTTGGAGCTTGGTTTCGAAGTCTGTCACGGCTGCTCGCAACAGCTTTGTCACTCGGTATCCAAACTTTCCTCTCATATCTCGTCTTCTTGTGTCTATTTTCACACTCCCACCTTTACCCTTTAGCTCCCGAAAGCTTTTTTGGGTGTTTCAAGCTCAGAACTATTCCAAGACACCCTTCACTAAAGTTCTTTTTCTTTATTTGCTCTTTTGGTGGATCAAACTACAGGAATTTTTAGTTAACATTAACATGCTGGAGTACATTGTCAAAAATAAATTGAGAGTAAAAAGCTCACCAATTGCAAGACCTTATTGATTGAATTTCAGAAACAAGGTGTTTTTAGGGCATCCTAGAGATGAAGTTTCTTTGTTAATAAATTAATTTTTTTTTTATCCAATATCCAAGAATAAAAAATTTAACATTGAGGAAAAAATTGAAAATTTGTGGGATAATTTTTTTCATTAAATGCTTAATACATTCTTGATTTGTTTTTTAAAGTAGAAGGTTGATCAAATTGGCAAGGAACACACAAATTGCTAGTAACTCCAAAAATAATTTAAGTGTCAATCCCAATGGTGAGGAAGCAATAGGGGGCAACCTAAACCATATGCTCTGGTGTTTTTTAAAGCAATTACAAATTGAATTCAAAATGAGAGCTTCAAGTACTATTTATATGAAGAAATGTCATGATTGCTAGCATAATGAAATTTGACATAACTTTCATTTCATGAAACGAATAGAATGATACTAAGCTTTCAATACCATACCTTTGGGATAGGGGCAGCAAAAAATAATTATTTTTAAGAAATCTGGAGAATAAAATAAAATAAAAGAGAAATTACCGAATTTAAAGAGAATTAAATGACCAAGTTGTTATAAACAAAGAAAATGTCTAGTATTAGCTAGAAAGGCCAAAATGAAGTACTATTACCATCTACCATAAAAAAAAATTTGATGGCAAAGTGAAGGAAACATTACATATACATCTATAAATCAAATCAAACCATTTATGTAAATAAAAGAGGCAAATTTTTCATGTTGATCAAGTTGCCCAGGTTTGTACCTAAAGGAAGAAATCTTCTAACTTTGAAATATTTATTGGAATTACAAAAAACAAAGCTTTACCACAAGAAGATGATTAGGAGTTGAAAAGTGTCAAAATATAAATCTATAGAATCTAAAGTCACTAGACTAGTAGAGCTTGCTGAAAAATGCTAAAAGGTATTTTGGTCAACGAAAGCCTTTTATTAGGCCTAAGCAACCATAAATGACTTGATTTTTTGAAAAAAATATCACGTTGTTGACGTTAAAGGTTTAACCTTGTATCATCCAATTAACCCATCTTGGATCATTCTCAAAACCATCGAATTTCAACCATCATTTTGTTTTGGATTCATGAGTAAGTTTTCTAAGAATTATATAATATAGATTTTTAAAATTCTAGTTACAAAGATTATGTCATTATGCAAAATAAAGTGTAGTAAGAGAAAATGTCAAAATCTTCATATTCGCAAAAGTTTGTAATATCCTTAATGTGCTTCAAGTTATATGACTTGTTTATATTAATTATACTTTTTAGGCATTTAAAGTATATAAAACAAAAACATTTGCTTTCTAAAGTTGAATAAAAAGTATGTATAATCTTATTCTTATTTTATAACATCAAAATTGGTATAAAATACTATAATTTATTTCATGAAGGCCTTGCTTTTTCCTTTACTTAACATTTCTATACAAATGTTTTATAATTTAAAGAATGCATTTTAGTTTCACCTCAACCATTTAACTTTTGGGTTGAAAATGTCCAATTCAAAACTTTCAAAAATATCTTTAACATAATGTTAAAATGTAGAAAATCATAAGAATTTGCATCTTGCACTTAAACTATGAGGAAATTTTCTATTGAAAATCATTAATAAATCAATGATTTTCTTGTGAAAAGAACAGTCTATTTTGAATTTTTTTTTTCAAGTTTTATAAAAATACTTTCATATGTACAATACAAAATCCAACTATGTGATGGTGATATATAAATCATAGCTTACAATTCCTATTTTGAAAGTCAATACTAAATTATTTTCAAACATAGCATTTTATAGCACATCTTCATTTTTTTGGAAATCTCAACAACCATTTGTTCCTTCAAGAGTTAATATCATTAGGTGTTACATGTCATTAGTGTTTGGTACTTTTGATTTTTTTATTGAAAATTTTAACAATGCCTTGTTCTTACCCATTTGGAAGCTTAAGTATTTGTTTTAATTTCACTTCTATTTGTCTACAAAACTCCTTTGTTAATGGAACTCTTAGTTGTCCCAAAATGTAGGAAATTGGGAGCCTCGGTGATAAATACTAATTGTCAATTTTGCAAAGTTATCATAATTTTGAGGTATGCACAATAAAATCCCAATTTTAAATCCCATGTTCAATTTCTTCCACCATTGTAATGAATATTTGTGAGTTCGTAAATGGGTTCTTTTCAAGAAATATAAACTAAAGCAAATTGAGGACTCGTCTTTGAAAATGACAACCATTTTTTCAAGTCTTTCAAATCTTTGACGAAGATCAATGTCACCCTCAACACTGAGTGTGTTAAGTGAAAAACTAAACATGTTTTGCATAGGACTAAACATATATTCTAAAAGACTAGCCATTGTTTTGGAACAATCACAATCCAAACTATATTTTAGTAGAAAGTGGTTTAGAAAATTAGAAAATGATTCTATGATTCAACTTCTACATTTTGATGTTTATTTATATAATACTAAATATGAAAGTATCCAAAAAAAATTTAAATACCAAATAAAAATAATGATATGAAAAACAAAACTGTCAAACAAATTTAAAAGATAAAAAACTCAAGATTTGAAATAAAAATTGAAAATTTTATTATAGAGTTTTGATGACTATGTGGAAATGTAGATTTAAAAAAATCTACCAATGGAAATTTGATTGTCATAGTTGATTTTCAGACAACATTTTCAATACTTTCTACTTTTATAAATAGTACCCCCCAAAGGATGAAGAGTGTTTTGTGCATAAATTGTCAAAATGGACAATTTCTAGTCATAATTGTTTTGAAATTCAACCATACAAAATTTTAGACTACTATGGGAAAAAATGAAAGAACCTTAACTTTGTAGATTGCAAGATTATGGGTCTTGAATTTGAAGAAATTGATTTCTTTTTGGACATGCCAAGAAGGTCATGAGAGTTTGACTATTCTTGATATTATTATATTTTTTACTATTTCATATTATATAATGCAAAATTTGAAACTTGAAAGAAGGACATAGTAAGGATTAGTCATTGTGCAATTTGAATTCTAACTACTATAGCTCCAAATTTGATCTAGATAGACTATTTTCAAATAGGTTGTTAAAAGCAAATCCTAATTGATTAGCATAATACAAGAGTCACAAACTTCTTTCCAAATTTACCTAATTATTAATTTAGCTCTACACTTAAGCCACAAGAATTAGAATATTGGTCAAATATGTTTCTTCTTCTTTTCACACTTCTTAGCAGCTCATGGGCTTTCTTCTTCCAATTGGATTCTTCTTCTTTCTTTGCCTTTGTCAATTGAACTTCTTCTCGAGGCTTGAATATTTGTTGAATTTCCAATCAAAAATTATTTTCAAACCACTCACTAGTTTGCAAGTTGCCTTGGAATATGTACTTGCATTACATAATTGATAGTTATTTTTATCCAATCTAATGATTTTCTCCTTATTCATTCTCACAACCTTATCACTCAAACATACTTACATTCAACTCATCAATTCACATTTCAATTTGGTAAATTGCTCACTCATAACATTCAATTTTAACAATCAAACATACATAGTAGATTTTCCAACTAAACTCACATATACAAACATCTAATAGGTTTAATACAATGATAAGAAAGAAACTTGCAATCTAGAGGCCAAACTAGACATCTTTCAATTCCAATTACACAATTCAAGATGAAGTGGTGGACTACAATGCACTAATTGTCAAGGACCATAGTTTAAATTTAGCTTGCAACTCTGGACTAAGTCTATACTACTTTACAAATTACGATTAATTTTATTGATCCAAATAAGTGTCAAATTTTGAGATTTCTAAGATTTTAAAATTTGGATGAACATTTCACTAGTCAAAATCCAGTGAAATGGTCCACTTGGCTTTCAAATTGAAATCCACTTGACTTTCGATTATAATAGAATAACAAAGCGTATCATACTTGACAACTTTTGTGTTTGTACTTTTATACTATTGATTTTTATTTGTGTTATTGATGAAATTTTGAATCCAAATCATTAAATCTCCTTATTGTTTTGAAATTGGTTTTGGATTGTCATTGTATAGGGCAAAATATACTGAATTTAGTGTAAGATCCAATTTTGCACTCTACAAAACTATATGAATTCTATCCTTGTTCAAAATTTCACTTTCTTTTTGTCAAAGTGAGAATGAAAGTAAAAGTTCAATCTGTATTTGATTATAGATTTCATTTGGAATGTTCATGGCTGTTAACTATGCAAAGTTTTGTATTTCTGTAAAATATACTATAAAAATTCCTTCAAATTTTCATAAAAATTATATTTTACATTGGAAAATATTTGTGCAATTGTAATTTTCTTCTTGAAGAGTAGTCTTTCTATAAAAAAATTAAATGCAAACTTTAGCATTCTTTAAGGTTTATAGATTGTTTAAATGGATGGTAATAGGTGTGTTCACCTAACATTCTTTAGCCGATGTAAGATTGCAGTATCTAGCTAAAAATTGGAATCAAGATTACATTCTAGTATTACTAGCTAGCAAAGATTAGATAGTTCTTTGTAATTAAATTTCAATAAACATTCTTCTTCTCTGAAAGAATTCCTAGTGACTCTTAATACATAATTAATGGCAAAATAGCAAACGAGCTTAAAGATATTGTATGAAATTGTTATATTTTGACATTTGATATGATGTTGAACTTCAATTCTTTGCTACAATGGTCAGCCTCTAAAGAATGTTGTAAATGCTTTCCTTATTTGGTGATAGTTATATAAACACATGATGAAGTGGTTACACCAAATTTCTTTGAATATTTTTTGAGAGTATCCTTAAAAACTTGTGTCTTAAATTCCTAAAGGTTTAGAGTCCTTGAATGTTTTTTTCCAATTTTGGGCAAGTTCCTATGATGTCAATTTTTTTAGCAATTTTGTGAAATTTGTTTTGGAGGTTAAAGAATGTTCTATCTTTATAGGAATATAATTTTTACTTCATTTGGTGCCTCGGAGAAGAAATTGTGACATCATAAGTACAATTTCATGTTCAACTCCAAGAAACCAAAAAGAACACAAAAAATCAAATAATAATAATAATAATTACAATATAAATCTACGTCTTTTTTCAAAGGATTTGATTCATTTCATTCGAACAAGTGATGGGAAAGTTGCAAAATGCCTTGTGTTGTAGGCAATTAGAAAATCTTTCCAAAAAATTGATGTAGAGGATTTGTTTCTGAACTCAATTTCCACAATTTTTCAAAACTAAAACATTCTACAAGATGTTGATTACTTGGTACAAAATTTGACCATTAGTATTGACATATTAAATTCCATTTTAGAATTATCAACAACAAAAGATTTCCTTTCATCTCATACCTACTTCCATTTAATAATTTTTTTAAGAATATAATTAATACTCCGTAATTCTTTTTTTGAATTTTTTTTCCACAAAATTTTAATTGAATTTCTCACCATGAACATTGAAAATTCAAATTTTTTAGAGAAGAATATTTAAGTTAAGGGAAATCAAACAATCTAATTAGAATCTAAAAACCTAATTATGCAAAGTGAAAAAAATATTTTCTTTTCTCTTAAACATTAATATCTTACAATCTATAGTGGCTCTCAAATGCTTCATATATTTATAAAAATTGTTGTAGCCAATTGAAGAATTAGTGATTTTAAACAAAATTTGGACATGTTCAAGTAACACACTTCCATTAAATAAATTTTCAAATAATTTATTTTTTTCAATAAATTAATCATATTTATTTGTGAGAAACATTAAGTTTTTTTCAAAATATTGCAATAAGTAGAATGATAATTATTTTAAAAATTTTACCATAAAAAATTCACAAACTTTAAATTCTATTGAGTGAAATATTATTGACTAAAATATGATTCCAAATTTTTACATTTCTTATAATTCATTCCAAAAATCTCCAAAAATTATGGAAAATTTTCAAATTATATTAAAGTATTTATGTATTATTTTTTATAATTTTTAGGATATTTATGGAATGAAATATTAGAATTTAAAAATTTTAAATCATATTTTATTTAGTAATATTTCATCTAATAAAATTTGTAAATTTGTAAAGTTCTTACTAAAAAATTCTTTAAAAAATCTCATTCTACATACTAAAAGATCATGAAAAAAATTTACTTGTTTTAAAAGTTTATTTTATTATTAATTTTGATTAAATTATTGAAAAAACAAAAATTATTTTAAGAATTTCGGAAAAATCATTTTATACAAGTGTATTGTTTATACTTCACCATGTCCAAGATTTGTTGAGAAAATCTAATTTCTCAATTGGTTAT
The DNA here is from genome assembly GCA_963920665.1 of Straminergon stramineum. NCBI lineage: Eukaryota > Viridiplantae > Streptophyta > Bryopsida > Hypnales > Calliergonaceae > Straminergon > Straminergon stramineum. The sequence goes on from OY987272.1 coordinate 15,377,969, forward strand.
GACAATTTTTGAAGAATATAAATACTTGTGAGAGTCACTATACATTGTCGTAGTGTATGAATTTTTTACCACACATTCTCATACATGTCTTGTGCAAAATCTTACAATTCAATTTGAAAAAATGATTTATTTTTTTCTTTGAAGTTCTTTGCACTAGAAATGGTGATTTTGGAATGTATTTTGGTGAAATATAGTCATGAACCTTTCATGAACTTTTAGCAGATAAGGGTTAAAAGGATGACCACTTCCCTACAATGTAAATGTGAAGAAAAGAAACAAATGTCTCATTTGGTTGAGTGAAACAAAGTGACAATGAAAGCACTTTAACAACATTATTTGTATTATTTACATTGTGAATTATTGAACTGGTATATGAAGTTAATATTACGATTCTGGAGCTGATATTACTGAGCTTTTAAGAATATACAGATGCTACCAAATCTCGATGCAGGTCAGGTATCATGACTTTGAAAAGTCTAAGAAGGTGGATTGAAGTTATATATTCTGATGAACATGCAAGTATTTAAGTTTGAAGAATCTCTTTACCTCTGAGTGCTTGGAACTGGCACGCAAGGTATCCATGCACCCCGTAAAGCAGCAGCAGAATGTTTTCTGCAGAATATGGCTTTGAATTTGTACATGCCTTACAAGGATCATGGAGGCATCAATGGTTCAATATCTGAGAAGCCATTGAATTAGTCAAACTAAGAAGTGATGATTTACTTTACACACTAAAATCCATGAATAGATGTGACTTATCAAGTACTCCGTACTCAACATTGGATGTGAGGCTTGCGTTTTCATTTGTGCACTGAAATGGTTTCATTTGTTAATAAATTGTTGCTAAGAGAAAAACATCTTAATACTCCGTGATAAATAAAAGCTCCTAAGTCCCAGCTCCAGGAAGGAAATGCAGACGGAAGGAATTATTTTACAGTACAAAAGCAAGATGTAATTGCATTTCAGGACCGATGCAGACAGTCAAAGAAAGTAGGGTTCCAAAGGTACATTGTTGCAGTACCTGAGACATCTTCAAATCACCACATGCAACGTCTGCACACCAAGCATGAAGAAACCTCAGTCTAGTACACAAATCAGCTAATGAATTAGCAGCTACAATTGCCGCAACTGATGATTCTGTCCCCAAATCCAACTACCATCAATCCAATGATTCCATCCATCTTCCATGCCCTGAATGTCAAAACCAGGCATGAAATCTGTTCAATTTGGGCTGCAGTGTATTCTACCAGATTCTCTGGCTCACTCAGGCTTGGGAAGAATCACGCCATGCATACATTTCACACACCTACATGATGAGTTAATCTAAAAAGAAGCCAGGAAACAAAACGCCTCATTTCAGTTGGTCTCTCTCATAATCTAATTTTTTCAATCCCCAAAACGAGTAATCATCAATCAAATGCAACATCACCATGCCAGAGCAGATCAGTACCAAAGCCAGAAGACACAAAAATCTGTTGAACATAGGAGCCCAGCAGTTCACTTGCTCACATTCTATGCTCCATTAGGTTTCTTATGTGCGATGATGCAGGCTTCCATTTTTGCAAACCAGCATGATCAGTCCATCTAAAAAGAGGCCAGGAAATCAAATGCCTCAATTCTGGTGTTCAACTTTGGGCCTCTCTCAAACTCTGTTTTTTCACTCCCCAAAGCCAATTACCAACAATACAATACAATTCACCCATGCCAGAACAGAAGGTAGAAGACACAAAATTTGTTAAGCTTGGACTGCGGTCTACTTGCCCAGATTCTCTGGCTCAATGAGGCTGCTGCATATGTACAACACAGCAGGCATACGTTTTCGCACACCCACATGATCAGTGAATCATATTCTAATAAGAAGCCAGGAGATAGCATGCTGCATGCCTCCAATTCTTAATCCGCCTCAGTTAGGGCCTCTGATTTCTCTCAACTAAAACCGCTGCACCTATACTCTGCAATTTACGATTAATTCCGGTGCCTGCCTAACCCACACCAAAGCTTTACTGGTACACTTTTGTACAGAAACTTTAATTTCGCCTAGAGCTACCCCCACGGACCGCCTCCTCGCAATTGAAGACGCCACGGCCACCACAAGCGTTAGCAGCTCCACGACGACACGGCCATAACGGGCGTCTCCTGCCACCCCATGATGAGCGCCCCGCACTCTTCCGAAAGCTTGTACGGGGTTGCATGATCCCCACTTGCAAAGTACGCCAGCAGCAGCTGCGCTTGCTGTACGGAATACGAACTCAAAGGCTTGCTTCGAAACCCACATTTCGTCAGCACCTTCTCCCATCTGTCGGATTTCAAAGCATGGCCATCTTCCTGCGCAACAATGCATCGAATCTCAGCAAACCAAGTAGTACTCTCAATCAGGAACCTGTCGGGACAGTCACGCGCCAGGGAGCCTTCCAGTGCGTCGAAGAGTGCGCAGTAGTAGTGCAGCGCCTCCACGAATCTAGTCAACAGGTTTCCCCCGTTGTGATTCGCCTCGACTTCCAGGAGCGTGACGACATCGGGATTCAAGCTCCGGACTAGCGTGAGGAGATTCTCGGTAGCCGAGGTGGTGAGCTTGTGCAGGACTTGCGAGCAGTTCACCGCGAGCGCTGCGTCTGTCGCGAGGTGGAGGTCTTGGATGGTGAGTGTATGAAGAGGCGCAAGCACGATGGTGAACTCGAAGGGGACGTCGAGCGCGTGAGCGAATTCGGTTAATCGACGTTGTGTGAGCTCCAACGCGGGCCCATTCGTCCCCACGGCCGTGAGGTGGAAGTGGGGTGACCCGCCTGGTCGCATGGCGAGCGTTTGGAGGAAGGAGGGCCATTGTAACCCCTGCTGGATGTCTAGATCCACCACGTGAATCTTGTTGTGGTACCCGACGGCCTCGAAAATGGCTTGATTGGCAGTCAAGTACGTGAACTTGGAAAACGGTAGGACCTCGTAGAATGACTGGAACGCGAGCTCCTTGTCGACCGCCGAAGGGGAAGGCGCCAGTGCTTGCGGCTCCAGGCGATCGCTGAGCGCATCCGCGAAGTAGAGTGCAATTCGTTGCATGGGGTCTCCGTATGGGTTCGAGATGGTCTTCAAGCGACCCAGCATGGGGCGCGCGGTTTCGAAGTCTGACTCGTCGATGGCTTCCGCGCAGGCGAGGAGCAGATGCACCAGCTGCAAGCCACTGTCTAAAGGCGCTTCAGTCGCAACAGTAATCACCTCACTAGAAGATTCTACAGCCTCGAATCCCTGTGACTTCATCATCGAGGAAAGAGACTCATCGAGCTCCAGCAGCCGGTGAGCGTCGTGAAAACCCTCAGGGAACTGGTCCATCAAACAGAGTCCCGGGTCAGCTAACATCATGTCCGACATGGAGAACGCGCCGAGCTCGAATCCGAAGTCAATGTCTGTGTTCACGAGATGCTCAATCCCGTCTTCTAATTTCGTCACGTCCTCACTGGAGCTCGGTTGCTCACTAGGATTGGGATGCACGCCGCCGTCGTCATCGTCGTCGTCGCATTTGGCGAAGTCACTGAGCGCGAGACCACCTTCCATGCATTCCATCCAGCTCGCAATGTCTTGATCGTTGTGCACGCTCTCGTCCGTCGAGGTCGCTGCGACGTGCGAGTTGCTAGTCTCGTCGCCGGACAGACTGGGCTGGAACGACAGGGAGCCTCCTGAGGAAGAGCTGCAGGAGCGCCCGGGACTGGTCTGCAGGTCTAGGACTGACGTTGGCTCCTGGTCTTCCAGTTTCACGTCGAACTCGGCTTGCGGTGCTGCGGGCGCTGCAGGCGTGACGCCCTCGTTGGGCCACTTGAGCTCCGGCTTCCATCGCTTCAACAGAGGGCCGTCGTCCGGAGGACACGGCCTCTTGGCTGGAATTTGGAGAGTCATTGCAGGGGCGGGGACCGAGACTTTGAATTCACTGTTAAATGGCGAAGTTGCGAGCCTCCCACGTGTAGATTCTCACGAAACCCGACATGAGCAATACCAGAGCGATGCTTTCCTGCTCGCTAGAAACTCAGCATGACAGGGTACCAAAAACTTTTTAAATTGAATCACTGTAATGAAACCCTCCTCTTGAATGCAACCCGAAATTCCGACGACGCGAACTGTCTTTTGAAGTCTACCTCCTCAGAACAGCGCACCACCACAACAAAGCTTGCATGATCTCACGCACCAAAACATACCCAAACCACTCATACCCTCGTAACAAACTCTGTAACCAGCTTGTAACCGAATTGAACAGCGAATTAGGGTGCAACTGAGACTCAACGAATGAAACGCTGCGCACCACGAGAGCGAAAAGATAATACAGTACCAATGACCCCGCCAGTACTGACTACTGAAGGGTCCCTGATAAGCTGTGAACAGAATCCACCAATCGTCTAGGGAAGAGTCCCACTGACGGCCCAAACTTCGATATGAATCAACCCCCCAACCCAGTCGTCTTCCCCCTCCACATACACTCAGACACCCGTCAGACAGACTTCAGAGCTGACACCCAACCCTTCCAAAGCTGATCACGACGACTGCAGAAAATAATGAGAATCTCAAACTTCCAACATCGGCCTCGTAACTCAAAACTCAGACAGACTTTAGACTCCAACTCAGAATCAGACTTCAGACTCAGACTCAGACTCGAACTCAGACTCACGTGCAGATTCAACCCGAATGATTACGTGGAGAATCGAAAACCATGATGATCGTTCAAACCACTGCAAAACTAGATACCAGTTGCTTTTGCATAGAGGAGATGATGATGAGAGATAAACACCAGACAGACGGGGATTGTCACTTGTCAGTGAAGCTGTACGCCTCTTTACGGACGGACGGACGGAACAAAGGCGGGGGTCCTAGCTTCTACTCACTACTAAAGCAATTGCAGACTGATTTACAGTGGCCGAAGTGATAACAATGGAGGGGAGAGGGGACCAGGCAGGGGACGGACCCTATGGACGGATGGACAGCAGGATGGACGGACCATAGGTCTCTAGCTACTAGGCTGTAGGCGCTGGGTGCTTTCCGGTACCTGATATCGTATTCTAAGTTAATGGGGTGTCATGTCTCGGGCTTGGGAGTACGTGCGGTGCCGTTGATGTATACGAAACAAAAATCTGCGCACTGTAGCGCGCTGGCATCTTCGGTGATGGTTGGTGATCAGAAAGAAGCGGTCTTCGGCGTCCCAACTTGGAGCTGCTTTGCTCCTGATTGGTGACCTTTCTCGGTAAAAGCGAAGCTTTCCATGTGTAAATCGATGACCGTTCGTTGGTGAATTCTCGGGTTTGACAACTGAATGCTGGTAAGTGACGGGAAGAATTGATTGCCGGCTTCAGTTGTCTCACGAGCCAGTAGGCTTACCATACTAGGTATAGGCTTTGCATGATAGTTACAGGTTTACCACACTAATTATGGGTTCCCTCACTAATTTTGGGCTTACTATACTAATTATGGATTTACCACACTACCTGTGGGCCCTATATACTAATTTTGGGTCGGGGTGGATTGACCCCCTCACTCGTCCCCAAGTAAAAACCCTGAAATCTTTTATTTTTCACACATGATAAAATTTGCAAATTTTGAATTCATATTTGAAATCAAAGGTCCCAAATTGGGCATGGGATGAAGAGATGATGAATTAATGAAGCACAAAATAGGGGGTCTTTTTTATACATGGACCCCCGGAATGATTGGGGGGACAAGTGAGGGGGTCAATCCACCTCGGCCCTAATTTTGGGCTTATGACACTAATTATGAATTTACCACACTAGTTGTGAGCTTATCATATTGAGGGAAATTAGAAACATAGAAGAAGCATAGATAATAGTCATTCTTGCCTTTTATTTATTTATTTTTAAGGTTGGTGTGAATCTAAAGTTTATTCATATTAGACTAGTGTGCCATGTGCCCTTGCCACAATCAAAATCAAAGTTAAAGTATTTTTCTAATTTTTTTATTCAAAAAAACCTTCAAAATTCAATAACTTTCACACAGTAGGTCGGAATGCCACGAATCAAAGCCTGTGCACCCCTCCTCACCGAGGGCTTTGTGACAATACCAAGCACACGGCCAAGGGACACACAATCCAAGAAATCTCAACATAACAAACAAAACAAACAACCTAATTTAAGGTATGGATCTTACAAGAAAAAACTAATTAAAAAAAGAACAAATTAAAATAAGAAAATAATAATAAAACCATTACAATTGCATTTGTGAAGGTTGGTATGAAGTAAAAGTATTATTCTTGGATCTCATGTCAAGAATGACATGCATGAGTGACTAAGTAGAATAAATTGTCATTGATTTGTGATGAAGAGTGCACTCTTTACATATGAAAAACTTCCATGTGTAGCAAGACATTTGAAATTACAAAAGTTGGAGTTTTATTCACTCGAGCAAGTGCCTCCTTAACAAGTTTAACTCTCTTATATATTTTCATGGTTCTACTAGTAGTAACAATTTGCTACTAGAGGTTTTTGGGTGCTTGAAATTTGAAAATCTTAATTGTCTTCTTGTATAGTTAAAGAAGTGAAGAATACAATTGTCAATGTTTGGCGTCTATGCCAACAAATCATTATAAAAAGACTTGCCTTTGTTAGAGCCTAAGTTATTTTATGAAAAATTGGAAAGAAGGAGATATATTTTGTATCTTTCATCATACACTATTGGGATTCTAGCTTACATACTACCTATAGTTTAAGGTAATCCATAATCCTCATAATTCAATATTGAGATTATAGATTCTATTTTTGTTTAGGTATGATTTAGCCATTTTATATAGCATATTACAAATAATGTAGCAATTAAGAAGAAATTTTGCTTTTTGAGGATCTTTCGCTTGATAATTCACGAAATGGATAAATATAAATAAAATTCTTGAATAGTAGTTTTTAGTTATTTAAGACAAACATATATTGGATTTTGGCAGATGGAGACTTGATGATTCTACTATAATGTAGTCACAACTTCTTTAGTTGTATATCAATTCAATGTAGGTCAAAGTATCAAACATACTTGACTAAAGTCTAATTAATAAAAGTTGAAATAAAATACTCATTCTTGATATGATTTTTCAAAATAAGTTGAAAGATCATTTTGTAACCAAAGATAGGAAATATCATTGACTACCTTCTTAAAAAATGATGGATAGAATAGAAATAATGATGAAAAATAAACAATACTTATTAAACCTTCAAATAAGTTACATAATTTTTTGTGGATGATGAAATAATTATCTTACAACAACCATTGATGTCTCAAGACCATCAATTAATTTATAGTTCTATTACTTAAGACAAGTATTTCTCTAAATATTATTGAAATCAATCAATAATCAGTATTTTGATATTGATTCATATTTTACAAACATGTTCAATAAAATAATCAAGATCATTTTATCACCAATCATGTGTACCTCCATTTTCTCCCTCTTAAAAAATTTAAAGAAAGAAATAGTAGGCAATTCATCACTCTTTTGGTGAATAAACTTCACTTCTGTATTCAAAGACGGTAAAATGTAATCATTTTATTAATTGTAAGTGATCAGGTGAATTGAAAGAAATCATAGAAGTTTTTATTTTAATTTGTTGTAGAAATGACACATTCTATAAAATTGTAAATACTAAGGCATCAACATGTCCATTTTTTTTTGGCCCATGGTGGCATTTGAAAGCTTGACATACAATCTTGTGAACATTTTAGAATGCATGACAAATGTGGATACAAAAAATAAAAAATATTGACAAAACTTCTACCTTGCACCCAAGAATTTTGTGTTTTGCAAGGGAATTAATCCATTGAGATATAAATGTTCAAATTTTGAACAATAAATGAAAGGGAATATGTTTTCAAGCACATAAAGTCTTATTTTTCCCTACTTCTTTCATCCATCTAAATGTTTGCAAATTATGATATTAGTTCTTTTATAGTTATACGATATAGGATTCTAGAATTATCTTTACGAACTTTCTACAATTTAATAGGTAAAGGTATATTTGATCTCAAAAGTAATTTTTTAATTCAAAAATTGCACAATACAAATGACTTGAATAAATAAGTGAAATAAAAATCTTGAAATGTACTATAATTAGAACTTAATATTTTGAAATAAAATAAAATAATTCTTATTAAAAATTAGGCATGTTAAATCTTTATTTGATTTTAGAAGGAAATTTTTATTGATAGGTTTCAGTTTTTATTGAAAAATATTGGTTAGTGTGGTAGCAAGTCTAACCATATGGATATGATGTAGGGATCATAATTTACAACTTTTTCTAAAAGACATCATTAAAATATTCTTTTGAATTGCATTTTATAATGCATCTTTATAATTTTGAAAATGTGTGGACTATGCCTTTGTCCTTAAGGGGTTAAAGTAGCTTCTTAAGAATATTATAAATTGATGTTCTCAATAGAGAAACAACTCTTGTTTTTCATCTTGAAAGAGACATACCTTAAGAGCCTATTCATTTTATAGTCCCTCAAGAGAATTAAAATGACAATGTAAGTGACGTAGCTAGAAACTACATATCCTTTTTAAAGGACAAAGGACCATCTGTAATGTTGAAAATGGAACTTTTGTCTATCACATGAGGTCTCACTTAGATCTATAAATATGTGCAAGAGTGACACCAACACTAAATTTACCTTAATTTAAAGAGAATCTCTATACTAGTAGAAAGAAGTGGAGGGTTTTATTGACAATTGGTGAATAATTGTTGGATTGGGAGTTATTTTATGAGTAACATAAATTCCTTGGATGTGGTGTTCACAAAGGGTTGCTATTATGTAAGCAATGAGTATGAACCCATGAGCCTAGAATACTATACATCTATATTATAGGTGTATTTAGTATAAAAACCATCTATAATTATAGGGTATAAATATTACAAATACCCATATTATAGGTGTTTATGATATATACACCTTCTATAGTGTATGGTATCTATATTACAAATACCTATAATGTAGGCTCAATGCTCACAAGCTCGCATTCTTGGGCTCATATACTAGCACCATTTGGTGCTCATAAGAAGTTTGGTAGGGACATGTTGATTATTTTTTAGTTGTTTTCTAAGAAAGAAGATGTAGGGAACATATTTGATGGCGATGTTATTGATGGTTGTAAAGGTCTTTGGAATATGAATTGTGTTGAGGAGAGTATTGAACATTGTAGTGTGGGTGGTGCCTCTAGCCCTTGCACTAAAGACTACAATAGGGGATTCTATTCCATCCATGTAAGTTGGTGTTTAAGATGAGGGAGTCGTACTTGTTTTTTTAACCCCAAAGGACATTAGATGAGAGTTGGGAAAATAAAGGGCCGTTTTAGGCATGTTCCCCATGTTGTTCCCGCAACAATGAAGGCACAGCTGATTGCTGTCAGCCATCATAAATACTAAAAATAAAATAAAAAATAAAATAAAGAAAAACTTTTAGGGGGGGCTGAGATTTTAAAAAAAGTTGAAAAATAATTTCAAAAAAATGAAAAATAAAAATAAAATTCTAACATGGCCTAAGTGTGACCACATCAACATTGTTGTAGTGGCCCAGTTCAACGAGTTCCCTATTGCAAGTAACTGGAGTGAACTTGTAGTCTTCTATCTGGCCAAATCTCATCTAATGTGTTAAAAACATTTGTCCTAGTAGTGTATAATGTGCATTTTAGGATACAAAGAGGTATTTGAAGATGTTGTAAAGTTCTAATTGACTTTTTGTGAACTCAAAAAATATCAATAGAAATGTTACATAAAATTTATGAGTTTTGGGACTTTGTTGTGCAATTTTTTTAGATTGTTATATCCATGAATTAGTCAAAATGATGCAATTTTACACTATCACTTTATTAGGGCATAAAATGTGGAATATAGGCCAAATCACTTGTAGATTTGTGTCTTGCATAGATACGTTAGTTAAAAGATTGGCTATGCATTTATTTTTGCAATACATATTGTCTGAAAATTTAGAAAAACTCTTTATATAGAATTGGATATGAAAAACACCATACACTTGATTCATGCAAGGAGAATGGAATGTGCATACAAACATATGTTGATTGCGTGTGGGAATAGTGGCCCTGCAACACTTAGAACTTATCTTTATTCCCCAAGTGTACCATTCATTCCATTTGACTTGTACTTCATTCCATGAAGATGACATTTATTCTTTTTAGGACATGAGGATTATGAGTGGATTTAGGGATGGAAGTGGTTACCAAGTAACAAAATGTAAAAATGAAATCAATATGGTACAAGCTATGATGGTCATTTTTTAGAAGTATAGAAAATTTGACCTATATATGTGGCCATATCTTGGTATTTGGACGTACCTTTACCTAATTTCATGTGCTTCAATGAATTATGTAATATTTGACCCAAATTTCATATATAGGCCCATATAATGGACTACAAAATACATCTCATAAATCCAATTCCCCCCTCCTCTAATTGGACAATTTGCATCAATATATAGATCATGACAATATCCAATACAATCATTTTCCTTGTCAAATATAAGTTCCTGTACATTTCAAAGACTCTGTTGGTTCTCAATCTCCTTAAGGGTGAGTTTGGTAGCATTTAACCTTGTGACGTTGATAAAAAGATCTCTACAATGATTTGTACATAGATTGGAAGCATTTTTTCATCCACATTTTTCTTTTTGACCTTTCATGGTGAGCTATAAAAGAGTATCCAATTGAGGTAGAAGTCTTGCCAACATTTGTCTTCATGTAAATGAGAAGTTAGTATAAATAACAAATCACACAATATGCTATTTTAGAGTATTGGGGGAAGTTATTGTTCTTTGTTCTAAATCTAAATTTTTTCCACAAAATCAATATTCTTTGAGTTTGAGTCCAACTCATGAAATGAAGGTTATCTACTCTAGTTCTACTCCAATTTGAATTTTAAAAAAATTTCCAGTATTGAATATTTTATTGCAATTTGAACTTTAGATGTATTTTTGATATTCCTAGAATGACATGGAATTTTTGTTTACACCACGATGTTTGTCACTATAATATACACACATGGTGAAATTTTCTAATTTTGTGAAGTAATTTTCTATTTGATGTGATTTTTCTTCACTTTTTCTTCAAAAATTCTCAATAAAATCATTTTCCCAAGAAAAATATCTAAATTTTTTGTGAAGTAGAGAAGACATGTAATTTCATCTCTGAAAAATAAATACAATTAAATTTCCATTCATATCTAATTACAAAATGGCAACAAACTTAGTGATGGGCAATGAGGCTTGAGATCAATGGTCATGGGCCCATCCTTTAAGGGTTAAAGGGAAGCAGTTGTTACAGAATGTGAATTACAATATATGTTCTTTTGAAAAGGGTGGTGGGAGGTTGTCCTTTGAATGGAGTGGGTTTGAAGTACAGGATGTATGGCATATTAGGCGGGCATTGCACGTGCACACATCTCATTTCATGCAACGGCATGGGTAAATGTAGTCATACCCATTATGGACCCTCACTCTTCGCAATTGCATCTTCATATAAGTTATGTATAAACTTATTTGTCAGTGGTCGAACATGAAAGCTCTGGATTCCTTCAAGTTGCCATGAGTAGTGTGATTGGAATCCGTGCAATTTGTATCACAGTGCCTACTTGTGTGCTGCAGGGCCCAAAAATCTGTCCACAGAATTGCCACTTGAAAACCATGTCAACATTCTGGGGTGCTAATAGCTACATGCCTGGTGCTGCAAGTCTATTATGAACATTATCAAGTTATCCACCTCATCACATTATATATGAACAATTGGATTACTTGAGGGATTATATTTTAATTTTTAACCAATTTTTCTCGGTACTAATGAAAGTTCCTTTCAGTGTTTATGAAAGCTTTTGGCTGGTAGTGCTCAATGGTCTAGGGTCTATGTGAAAACAGGGAGAATTCAAGGAAGAGATACCATGCTGTTTGTTAGGTACCTCTCCTCATCAAATCCCTTGCAATAAGGTGGAATCCATCTTAACTTCAATTTTTTTAATCAAAATTTGAACTGTAAAACTGGAAGAATTACTCATTCTGCAGAATCCGTGGGGTACATTCACAACATAATTTCTACAGTACCAAGACATGGTCTGGACTGAACATGAGATAAGTTGTGCAGTCTAAAAGATTCGGTACATTGTATGAAAGCAGATGATCTGGAAGTCTACACTCAGTTGACACAGGAAGAAGACAGTCTACACAACAGTTCTTGTACTGTCCTACTCCGTCCTCACACGAAGAATATCGAATAAAGTCCTTAAGTGCAAGGCACGTACTCTGAAACCATCAGTTCATCACATATATTATCTGTGGGTTGCATGGTACGGAATACAGAATAAGTTACATGCCTAAACTCTTCCACTTGAACAAATTCACATCTACTTACTAAGGTACATCAGCCTATGACCACCCTGATTTGCTTATCTAGGTAGAGGATAACTTCTCTAAAGTAATAGTCCTTGGACTAGGTTCAAGTCCCATGCTCACAAATCTCAAAGACCTTCTCTGATGTGTATGTCTAGGATTGGGTCCAATGCAGGATGATGCAATCAATATTCCATCGGCTTCAAGAAGATAGTTGCCTTAGAGAAGTTCACCTTACTCTAAAAGCAAGTGGGTTTTAAATGTGACCCCTATCTAGGAATAAGTGGCATGTTGCTTCAAATATCTATTACTATCAATCATGAGTTAGGTAGGCTTAAATGGATGCTTTATTTGTAGACTACCTTACAGAAATTATATTGTACCTTGGAGAAGCTGTTGGTCAACTCATGTATTTTTCAAAGATTGAAAAAATTAAAAGAAGTCATTTGCAACCAAAATCAAGACATTCTGACAAGAAATTAATTTTTTTATGATCTTTCAAAGCTAATAAAATTGGTGAAGCATGGATAAACCCATATTGAACCACAAAGTGATGTCTCTTCTTCCCAAGTGCATTGTCATGATGCTAAAGGGTAGCTCAGATTGTGGTAATTGGTAGGTGAATGATGCAAATGGTCAAACGGTAGGGTCCAATTGATGTTGGAATTGAGTGATTGATGGCATTCGATTATTCTACCTTAAATACATTTTTGTCTAGCTTTCATCCATTCACACCCAATATTATTGAAAAATCACTACATTGCATGAAAACACCAAAATTAGTGGGCTATAATATCCATGATGGAGATCACATCAATAGTTATTTTCAGAAATTCTACAATACAAAAGGATGAAAAATTAGTCACAACATTGAAATGAATGAATGGATTCTATGCATTCAATCAACCACAATAAGTTAACATGTACTTATTCTTTTTGCAATTGTCACATTTGCAAAACACACCTCTACATATGATTGTTCAAAATGTACAATTTTCTATATAATTTCTGTTCATGAGATTTTAGGATCCATTTTGGGTACATCTAATCTAACCATTTCATAGTTTATTTATATTATATTGGTATATCCCAAAAAATCCATGCTAAGATAATTATAAAATCTTCTTTTCAGCCCCAATAAGACTCAATTAAATAATTTACGTGGCTTATCAATATAAATTATATTCACATATTTTATTTTGAAGATTCTTTAAGCAAGGTCTTCTAAAATTATCCCTGTTCTAAAGCAATGCCCTCTAATACATCAGGATATTATGAAATTTTCAATGCACGTACAAGGAAATGTTTTTGGATGGAAATAATTATAGAGCACCTCTAATTTCAACTTCAAATATTCATAATAACTTCAACAATAGTCCAAAAAGTATAAATTAAAGTATATTTGGATCAACTTCTCTTTGTTTTTTGAAGGAAAAATGATTGATGAATGTTTGAAACATACATCCTTTATGAATATCTAGATAAATGTTTTGAAAAACAACTAAGAAATACCTTGTTTCAAGATAAGTATATCCAAAATCAATAGTGCACCCAAACCAACACTATGTATTCTTGTTGTACATTTGTTATTTTTAAATGTAGGCTTCAAATACATTGTGTCAATTTTCTTAGTTTATTAGGTAGATTTACCTTACATGGTAATTGTATTCTAGTGTGTTGATCTAAGTGATTTCTAGTGAAGTCTACAGCATGTAGGAAATTTAGCCCCCTCATTGTTCCAACCAAATATAAATGTAAAATCTCCCAACCCTTCTCTTATAGTGGTTAATATTGTCTTTCTTGATCTAATACAACAAATTTGGAAGGCATTGATTCCAAATATGAATTCAAGTTTTCCAACTTGATCATCTACAATAAATTCATAATTCTGATATTTTTCAAGGGCTAAAAAAATGAGGTGATGAGAAGGTCACTTTTCTCAAGACCAATACAAGATTACAACGTAACTTCACCTAGTTATGACTTCTTTCTATATTCACTGTGTCTCAAAATAAATGTGTAAAACCCCTCTTTATATTGTGTCCAAAAAATTTAAAAGAAGAGAATCTAAAATCTCTAGAATCTGCTTTTGACTTCCAACAAGATCCATCTAAAAAACTCCAGTACAGTAAGCAATTCAATAAGAGCAAATTGCTTACTGAGACGCAATTAGGTTTAAGTTAGATACCTTTTCGGTGATTGCTGTGCAATGGATTGAGGCCGCGCTGCGGGGGCGACCTGAAGGTAGAACGTCACGTCGTAGACATACAACCCTACGCTGTGGGTCCTCCTAGTGTTGCGCCGGTCTTTATTTGGCGTCTTACTGACTGGAGAGTCAGGGATTGGCAAGCCCGAGTGGACCCAGCTGAAGCCAGGAGCCGAGTAATGCGGCGGTCCCTTGAACGACAGGGAGGACCGGAGTCCAGCGACGAAATAATACGCTGGAAAAACTGGCCCAAATCACTGATCAGGACTTCCGACTGACAGAGTTCTTTTATAACTGCAGGGCGCTATCATGCAACCAGTGGCGTCCCGGGGGATGCTGCCTGCCAACCCAGCTCCCGGCCAACGCTACCTCTTCCAACAGGCCCCGCCTGGATTCCTGCAGCGCAAAGCTCTGCGCTGGAGCAATTGACGGAAGACCCCGACCCCATCCACGATCGAGGATCGAGCCGTGCTGAGCTGATGAGTGGGGGGGTATCAATGCATCCTCAGTCATCACAAAGGTCGATCCGCTTGGGAGAAACACCCGCTCGACCCTTCAGTTGCCGATTCACGGCTTTCGTGGAACAAATGGCGACGTTGATCGGTGGTGGTCCCGATGGATTGGGATCGACACATGGCTTTGCAGTACTTTCAGCGCTCATCGAAGATTTTGTGAGTAGATTATTAATGATAAAATTGGAAAATCAAAGAGAATTCCTTTGCTACAAGAAACGCTTGATTTGGATATAGTATGCAAAAGTTACAAGGGTTCAAAGTATTCAAAGTTTTCTTGGTTTGTGATCTAATATCAACATGGTTGTCACATGGCCTTGCAACACTTTCAGCACTTAGTATAGTTGTTGTTAGTAGGTTTTTAATGTTCTTGTTGGGAAATCAAAGAGGATTCCATCACACCAAAAAAAACTATTATTTGGATTCCTTATGCAAATGTTATGAGGATCCTAAGTTTTCTTGGCTCATGATGTATTGGCAACATAGTCATTACTTGTGCCTTGCAATACTTTCACCACAAGTTGTGCTAGTGTTGTAGGTTTTTAATATTCTTGTTGGGAAATCAAAGAGGACTCCATTAGACCAAAAAAACGTAATATTTTGATTGTACTTGCAAAAGTTATGAGGTTTTAAAGTTTTCTTGGCTCATGATCTAAGATCAATAAGAGTAATGATGATGAGGTGGTGTACATTCTAAAAATCAATATGTATTCATTAGTAGGCATTAAGATTGGATGTTGGATCTAGTCTTGACTTGTGAGGAGAAATCAAATTTGAAGCTTTAACACCCCTTAAAGTGTCAAGCTTCAAGTTGCTCAACAAAAAGGGAGGGGGGAAGGAGTTGATAGAAAGATATAGGGGAATAATGGGAAAAATCAAGAAGATGCTCAAAATCTTGCTTTGTCAGATGAGTTTTTTGTATAATTCTTATTTTCAAAAAAGAGTTGACACTCTTCTAATGTACCAAGAATGTCACGACCCTCATCACAAGGCGTGCTTGTGCCACCTTGGTGAGCAAGGGGGGACATTGAGGGTAACTCCCCAAGCCTTGCAAGAGATGAGGTGAGGGGGACTAGGAGTTCCGAGCGATCAGAGCGATGTAGCGCTCTGATCCGGACGAATTTGGGGGCGTGTGATACATGCTTAGAAAGGTCTTGAGAAGACGCTTCTAGCCGTCCAAAGAACTCGTGATTTGGACTTGTGAGTCAAAAGTTATGGGCGTTCAAAGTTGGGGGTGTCCCGGTCGCTCTGGGAGTGCCTTGGCCGTGCCGGGAGTGTCCCGAATCTTTGGAGGGCGACAACTTTGCGAGTACTTGTTCGAATGGAGCAAGTGAGTAGTCCATCGGCATCTAAGCGTCGCGTAGATGTCGAAAATGGGGTCACATGTGCAATTTGGATCCCGAACCGCAAAGTTATGCCGGGTGAAAGTTCGAGAGTCCCAAACTAACGTGAATCGGGAGAAACGGGGTGGTCTTCCAAAACCAAAAGGTGTTTGGGAGTCCCCTTGACATACAAGGGGGGGGGGTCTGCCGAATCCCACGGAAGGTACTATAGGAGGGGTTGGTCTCACTCCTCACTTCGTCTTAGAGCTTTGGTGTCTCGGTGACTCAAGGTTGGTGGTGTGGGGTCACCACCACTCCAAGGCACCATGGGACACTTGGGTGTGTCCCGTGGCACCAGTTGGGTGGAGTCCCACTCCTTGCTAGGCTATGTGAGGTGTTCCGAATGGTGAGTTCCGATTAGTGATGAAGTGGAAAGTAGCAAATATACAAGGAGCCTAGTATGGAATTGAGGTTATACTCAAGGGCGGTTAGGACCATGTTGAGTAGTATCACCATGGGTCCTTACACAATAAGATGGAAGTTCCGCCCCATGTTACCAAGTAACATGCCCTGGTGTTATGATGTGTGTGTGTGTACTAGTAGTCCCGGTGACTGGAACTTAGTACAAAGAGTTGGAATTGGGGACTAACATTGGATATGTGTGACATGTGCAGTGTTAAAAGAGCATGACCCTTGGTGCCACTAAAGTATCAAGTGCTTGAGAAGCATTGAAAGGGAACTTAAGGTGGTAAGTGTCACTAAGGGGCGCGACAAAGAATTTGCAACATTAGAATTCTTAAAAAAAAATCCAACATTATATCTTGACATCTACTACTAGTATTGTGAGAGATTTTACAATATTACATTTTAAGGTGGGACCGCTCATTATTAAGTGTGTTTGAAAATGAGTTAATAATAAACCAAAATAATTAATAGATACGTATTGGAGAAAGTTTGTATACATGTTTAAATAGGAAACAAATTGAAAAATCTATGATGAGAATTTTGATGACTACTAACCCTTGCACTATGGTATTCAAATGCCATTCAAACTACACCAAACTTTAGACACAATTTGCCTATATGTGGACAAAAAATGGAGCTTTCTTAACAAAATATATGTCAACCAAATTTCTTGATAATAAGTTGTAAGACCTTGCATAGGTGTCACAATGTGATGACTTCAACTCTAGATTCTAGACCAATTTTTTCCAACAAGTTGTTCAATAGTTGTTTATGACACATTGATGTTTGCATAAATATGGTAATATGCAAATTCCAACCATAACAAGTAGAAATGCACTTGATGGTTATGGTATGTCACCTTTGTGGGCAACTTTAATATGCATCCAAAGGTGCACTTTGCAACAAATTTGTGCAATACAATGTATATAGTTGAAATCAAATGCTTGTGCATTATTGAATGACCCCTTTATGGTCAAGGCATATGAAGATGAAAGTGAAAAATTCTCGTGAGGCAAATTAAAATATGAAACTAGACATTTTCACCTTTCTAAAAACACATTGTGTGCATGCATTGAATTCTTCTTGTTTGAAATTTATATTGAATTTCAAGTTGAAAAAAATCCACATACAATTCATATGTAGGCTTACACATGCCTTAGACACTCACCTATGTACTTATTACAAATTGATAGAAAAATCAGTCCCAATAGCTAAACATCAAGTTCCCTAAAAAATGCATACATAATTCTATTGCATACACTATAAATATGCAACAATGTATTGTAGGCTATAACATATGTTGTGGTATAGAAGCATACTAAGGTAGGAGGCTCTTGAAGTGTGTACTTAAGGAGAAATGAACCTCTGCAAGAAAATCAGTAGAGTGTAGTATTTTTCATGTATTTTTGGTAAAAAGAAAAAAGAGAAACAATTCATTGCCAATTTAAATCATAATTTTTTGCCTTCAAATGAATTAAATATAAATTTTCAAAGTGAAAGGTGCATAGGTCACTATTGGTGTGCATAGACTAGACCAATCTTAATCAAAATCAACCTTTGAATGGAGCACTTCAAACTTAGGAAGTTTCTATAATTTTGACTCTGAGAGAACGATTCACATCATGCTTTCAATTACTTTACCCTTACATCAATGTATATTTTTCTCAAAGGTATTTAAGGACACAATTATATATATCAATGACTCACCAAAATACTTGGCCGCTGCTTGTGATTGTGAAAATTGGACAAAAGCTCTGAGACTAGTGAGAAATAATAAGCAAGATTTGTCATAAATACCATACAAGTTGTCAAGAACATGTTATCAAAAATTTGTGAAAAAAAAATTGAAATGGTAAAAAGAAATTGAAAGAAGTATGCAAAAAGCATGGCCAAGAACTTATGTTCATTAAGTGGGAAATCATGATAACACAAAAAAAACTCAAAATGAAAAGCTAGTAAGTAGCAAATGCTACATATGTACAACAACTACATGTCTATCAACGTGTGTATCCACCCTTAGCTGCAAGAAGATCAACCACCCTTGTTGGCAATGTGCAGATTAGCTTCTTCACAAATTCTACTTCAATGTTTTGCCAAACAACCTGTATCTTTTCCCACAAGTCATCTCTACTTTTGGGTGAATCACCAAACAATCGTAAGTGTCTATATACTTCATTCCACAAGTTTTCCATAGGATTTAGGTCGGAAGATTGTGGTGGCCACTCCTTCACAAAGAAATCATGTTGACCTAGCCATCGTTGTACAAGACTAGATGTATGCTTCAAGTCGTTATCATGCTGAAAAATCACTTCTGCCTCATCAAGACCTTGTCTCTCAATAATACCCAACCATTGCGAATGTAAAATGTTAATATAAACTTGCGAATTTATAATGCCATCAATGCGGTGAAGGTTTCCTACACCTATGAACTCATGCATCCCCATACCATGATGCTACCTCCACCATGTTTAACCGTATGTTGCACATGACAATTACAAAGAGGCTATGTAGGATTTCTCCAACACCATTGACGACCATCTAAACCAAAAACATTGAACTTGGACTCATTTGACCAAATGACATGATTCCAGTTTTCTACATCATAGTCTTGTGAAACCTTTGCCCACTGTAAACACTTTTGCCAATGCCTCTTTGTCAACAATGGTTTCTTCCTCTTCACTCTAGCACCAAGCCCTTGCCTCCAAAAACTTCTACGGACAGTCTCATCAGACAAACAAATACCTTGAGCTCTCAAACTACGACCTATAGTTCCCGCAGTCTGTGATTTTGGCTGATTGAGAGTCCTCATAGCGAGCCTCTCATCCTGAATGCTCAAAAGACGTGGTCTCCCAAATCTTGGACAATTAGACACCTCCCCATTTTCTTTTAACCGAACTAGAATGTGGCCAACTGTGCTACGAAGAATGTGAAGATGGACGGCTATGAAACGTTGTGAAAATCTTTGCTCATTCAATGCTATGACTTGGAAATGCTCATGAAAACTTGTTTTCTTCATTGTGACTGCTAGAAATGTGAAGAATCTCAACTTTAGACTATTAGAAGCTCTCAAAGATCTATACACTCAATGGAAACAAAAGTGGAAGAAGAATTCACTATTGTCAACATATGTAGTTGGCCACCCTTGAGATTATTTGAACCACTCCCACAAAAATGTACCACTTGGATTACTCAAAGGAAGCCACCTAATACACCATTAAATGATGTTGATTAACCCTAATTAATTTGGAAGGCGGCTTCATTAACCTCTCTCTACAATTGCATGCCAAATGGATTCACAAGTAGTGGCCAAGTACTTTTGTGAGTCACTGTAGGTCACTATTGATGTGCATAGACTGGACCAATCTTAATCAAAATCAGCCTTTGAATGGAGCACTTCAAACTTAGGAAGTTTCTATAATTTTGACTCTCAGAGAACGATTCACATCATGCTTTCAATTACTTTAGCCTTACATCAATGTATATTTTTCTCAAAGGTATTTAAGAACACAATTAAAAAGCAAAAAGTGCTTTGAAGGAACTGTGATTCATTTTTGAAACTCTACTACATGATTGTAAATGTCCCTCTAGAATTTGAGCCTCCTACCTCACTACACCAATAATGAAATTCAATATTACCACACTAATTGATTTGAACATACTACAAGTTTATACTCTTGATGAAGATTTTTACCAAATGCATAGATATCAATACCACTCAAACACAAGATCTCTACAAATATAGTTGGTAAAAACATTGATCAACTAAATAAAAACTTATAGCATTTCAAAATCAATTAGAGTGGTTAACACAAAATTTCATTATCTGTGTAGCATATTGTTAGTGTATACAAAGTTACTTGAAGACCTTCCACAGCTTAGAATACAAATATTCAGGTACCATTTGATGTTGAATGCAAGATTTTTTAACCCTTATAGGAAGGACTAGTGACCATGGAAATACTCCCTCTTGGAACTATGTGACATCATCTACTTTATAAAATCCAAAAATATTCATTGGAAGTCATACTATTGTAGAAGACCTAGTACGCTTTTTTCATAAAATTCCGAGGATGAATAGTCACAGTTTTGTCCTACATAGAGAGATTCTTTGTCATCCACCGAATACAAAACGTCCGCTTCGACATTTAAGGGTTAAATTTAACATCTATACAGTTTACTCAGGGTTCTAAATCGGTAGACCAATTTCAGTTGTTCAAAATTACATGCTTCAAATCACCGCTTCTGGCTTTTGCAACTTCAAAGGTTCAACCTGTTGAGTGACCACGGGACCAGCGCTTGATCTGTTTCCTCTGCAGTAGCAAATCGGTAAGGAAAAGTGGGGAGCCAAGTTGGAGATTGACCCCATTGGTGGAGAGCTCTTCAATCCTGTCTGGCTGTGCTCTTGCAAGGGAAGACAAAAGCCTCGCTCTCCCTCCGGAGTTTGGGGGTAAGCTTTTAGGTCGTGTCATGTCACTCGGGTGGACATGGGCCGGATTTGGAAGAATTGAGTGACCCTATTGGTTGAAATTTGGAGAGTTGGGTCCAACTTTCAATCCAGCCCCAAGTATAAATTAATTGGATTGAAGGGTGAAGCATCTTTAAAGAAAGGGGGGGGGACAATCTTCCCTATAGTAGACTACAAACATAGTCATCAATTGTCAATTTCCATATTGAGTCAATTATTCCAATATAGACAGATATGAATGCTAACTACTGCACAATTTTTTTATCCCTAAGGACTCAACTTTCCAATGGATGGATGATGAACATTAGGAAAATTTTGAGGTCAAGGGAGGGCTGCGAGTTTTAGATTTTCGGTACCTCCATAGTGCAAATACAGAAAAAATAAAATATAATTTTTTTAGTATATATAATATTTAAAAAAATTTTAAAAATCAATCTGATGTGTTGATGATGTGGTGCCAATAGTGCAATGTTAGATTCCAATTTTTTTAAATCCATAATTGCACTACGGGGTGCAAAACTCGCAACCTTGTTGAGACCTCAAAATTTTCCTAATGTATTGTGAGAATTGAGCTCCATTCATTCAGTATTCATTGAAGAAGCTTTCAAAAAATTATGTAAGATATCAAGGAAAAAAGAAAGAAAGTTCTACTTAAATTAACATTACAGATTTGTTGGAGAATTTTTAATTATTTATTATTAATTTTCAAAAGAAATCTTGATCATTTTAGGTTGGGCACTTAGAGCATCATCAATCAAAATACTCCATATTCACTCAACAAATTTCCATTTGTCTGCAACTATAGCAATTAAATATTTTATAGGCTCCAATATTGAGTGTGGTGCTCCAATCCGTGCTTGCAATAGTATGAGTGCATCATATGGCACTATTAGCCTTGGTGGCAACTCTTGTGGCAAGTAGAACTTAACCCCTAAAGTAAGTCCCAAACATGGTTTTTGGCATTATAGATATTTAGGGGAGCTCACTACGAGTAGAATTTTCCATTTTTTTCTTTGAAATTTTAACAAAACATGTGGTCGAGGAGTAGTTTTAGGCCCACCAATTTTCATAACTTTTGGCTACACGGTTGAAAAGTTATTGTATGATATGTA
This sequence comes from Straminergon stramineum, assembly GCA_963920665.1. Classification (NCBI taxonomy): domain Eukaryota; kingdom Viridiplantae; phylum Streptophyta; class Bryopsida; order Hypnales; family Calliergonaceae; genus Straminergon; species Straminergon stramineum. The sequence goes on from OY987272.1 coordinate 15,400,405, forward strand.
GTTTCTTTCCCAACTCGGGCAGCTCAGGCACATCAGAAAAAAATCACTTTTTTCACTTTTTTCAAAATTAAAAATTTGAAATTTATTTTCTCGATTTCTATATTCGTGGAAAGCTTTAAATCATTCCATTTTGATCAATGAGGTGAAAGTTATGAGGAGTTTTATTTTGCAGGTAGTTATGGATTCTTTACCCTAAAATAAACTTTAAAGTCCTTCATTTAACTCAATTTTCAATATTTTTTGAAAAAAATAAAATCATAGGATTTAGATTTTTTATTACAACATTACAACCATTGGGATTGTCATTTTTCAAATCCATATCAAAATTCTTAACAACTTAGTATTTTCAATCATTATCTACTTCTTTCTACTTACTATTTTTTTCCTATATGTTGCACAATTCCAAATGATCTGAAATTTTTCAAGCATGTAGATAATATGCCTTGAAGAATGAATTAAAAGAGACATATCCATTTTAGACATTTTTTCAAACAAATATGACCTTGTGAAGAACACTTGCCCGTTTTTTCACAAGGATATAAAAAGGATTTTTGTCAATTCAAACGCTAATATCATGCAATCTACAAGGATGAGACCTATCACCAAGGAACTTTGCCAAAAGTGAAATGATTTATAGGCCAATAGGTGCATTCTTCATCTCTATATTAATATGGAAAGCCATCCATAGACCATTTGGAGGTTGATGCAACATTACAAGGAAAACATAGAAATGCAAGGGCCACTATTTTTTGTCACAAAGCTATATATGTCATGCACGTGGGGCAAGCTTTGTTGTGGGTGATGGTACACTCAATTTGCAAGCGAAATATGCCATGTTAAGAACATATCCATTGAGGCGCAAATATTGGCCCAACAAGTAGTTTGGCACAGTTGGGCTTCAAGGAGAGTCTCACTAGAGAAGTAATTTAGGATTTTTGGCAACCGGCTTCTTCAAACTTCACTTGCCACACTCCAAATTATAAGGCCCTTCACCCAAGTGACCCAGGTATAGTTACCTTATTTTGGGCAATAGGGACAAACCAAGTTCTTCAATTTGCATTTATTTCTCTGTTTGTTGTTGTACGAGCTCTAATGGAGGAATTTATTTTGGCCAATAAGGTAAGTACACCAAAAATAAACCACTCCTCAAAATCGATCCCTATTTTTGAAGGGAAACCAAATAAAGAGGATACTCAAAATGGTGCACATTACAAAGACAAGTGTAAGGTGTAGTTGGGGTTGTTTTGAGTAATGTACATATCTATTTAAGGTATTTATGGTAATTTGTTGCAATTGTGGAGTTGGCAACCTTACAAGTGGTTGATTTTGGGTTTATTTTTTGTTGTTTTAACTTCTTCTCTCCAACATATTTTGATACTACTAGTCTAGTGTGATTTCTTGATTTGCATCAAATGGATTTTAGCATCACCTACATGTCACTTTTGGCATCCTACACCTTGCATCTTTGAAATTTTGTAACTAATTCACAATGTGTCCAAAAATCATGGGACCACTTGCATTTTGATTAATAGTCCTTCAACAATGTACAAAAATTATTTTTCCTTTTTTTAGAGCACATTGATCATGTCACAAAGCTTATTCATTCAATTATAGGTGTAGGTACTATATCAGATTTATTTTTTTGAAGCACATGGACAATTTCCATTAAAAAGGGAAAGAGTACACAGAAACCAGAGGGGCAAGCTCTCAGCGGAGACTAAGTTATACCAAATTTTCACTTACAATGGTTGCATTGCAACACAAAAGAATGGAAATCCAGATGCTACGCAACAAATATATTCATGCTATCGCTTTTCCAGCATAGGATTGATGATGCTCTTAGGGCAGGCTTCCATATGGAGTCAGGGCCGGTGAAGTCCAAGGATCAGTGGTGGAATGGGTGTCCGATTTTTCTGGAACTCCCTATCCACTGCTCATCGGTGAATTTCACCAGCCCCCAAACTCCACATGGATATGGAAGCCTGCCCTAAGAGGGAGGACACTAAATCCTGCAATTGAAGTGGGCCCCGTAGGGGCCAGATTTACCATGGGGAAAACGCAGGAAATTTTTATTTTTTGCACATAATTTTTTTTTCAAATTCTGAATTTAAATTTGCAATCAGAGACCCCAAATTAGCTTGGAGAGGTCTAGAACATACCCTAGGCACGGCTCAAAATAGGGGGCAGGTTTTACTTTTACCCCGAGTAAAACACAAAATGCCCCTGCGGGGCCCACTTCGATTGCAGGATTTAGTGTCCTGCCCCTAAGAGCATCCCCACAGTGCGCCCCTCAAACAGACGCGCCAAGGGGGGGGTTGGCGTGCCTGCAAAGGCAGCCAGCTTGGAAGCGCCTGCGCTGCCCCACGGCAGAGGCGCCATTAGGACGCGTCATTTTGAATTTAGAAAAGTGCAAATTACCTTATCAACCTCTCCTGGCTATCAGGGCCAGCTAGGGTGTCGTTGGGCCTCCATGCAAACCCCCACCTCCCACATTCACACAATAGCATTCAATGTCGGTATTGGGAGTCAGACTGAATAGCGCGCCACGGGCAAGCTGCACTACTTGCCAGTGCCATCTTCAAAACTTGGCGTGGCCAGCCATGTTTTCCCACTTGGGGTGTCTGCCGTGGGGCAGTATTTCAGCCAGGGCACGGCCATTGCCTGTGTATGGGTCCCTTGGCGCCCTGCTGTGGGGATGCTCTTAGAAGCTACATCTCAAGCTACATCTCAAATACACACCATTCCCTTATCCACATTCCAAACACTTTTGCATAATTTGGCAATTATAGGGCTCTGTGATAAGGGCTCAATCTGGTTGTAAGCCGCTCCTAATGCTCCTAATGCACACTTGTCATCCAGAGGAGATGAAACTGTTTTTTTTTTCTCCATGGGAAGTCCAGCCAGCTACCCTACTGGTCACATGATGGTTTCCTTTTCCTTTTCCTTCTCAATGAAGTTGTGACGAAATTATCTTGTGGATTAACTTCTAGACTAGTGGCACTCTGGGCACTGCTCCCAAGACCTCCCTCATCCTTATGCTGACTCAAACCCAACATGTCCAGTCCATTCCATACAAAGCACCTGGGAGTAATTCAAAGAAGTGACCTCAGTAAACGAACTCAAGATCATGCAACAACTACCTCCATAAACTAACTCAACAAATGCAAATTTGTTTTGTTGGGATCACAGACTCCCACTGTCATCTCACTTTGAGAAAGGGAGGAGACTGTTACCCCCAAAACATGAAAAATTTACCTCAGATTTATTTATTTTTGAACCAAATGGACAATTTTCATTGATAAAGGAAAACAGTGCATTGAACCAAGAGCACAAGGCTCTGGCGAACATATTTAGATTTTTGATTTACCTCAGATTTTGAGGCCTTCAGGTTACTGTCCCTTTGGAAAGTATGCCATAACCATATCCTGAGGTTGTGTGGCACATTTTTGCCGAATAATTATTTGAAATTGGAAGGGTTGGTTACCCGCAGGATGTTAACCCCTAAAGGACGAGGCACATTTTGGATACAAACTGTGAAAAACTGCCACTTCTTAGAACAGTAAGAAAAAAATGAAAAAAAAATGTTTTTTTTCAAAATTCAAACGTACAAATTTGTACTAGAATACTATGGGAATACGTGGAAAAAATTTCAGAAACTTTGACCGCACGGATTGAAAGATTATAAGGTTCGAAGTTAGAAGAAAAAGTTTTTTTTTGACCCTGCCCGACAGGGCCAGCAGACTCTAACTCCTGTAAAAGTGAGATTTTTACACTATACATGGTTATTTTTTTTACATTTGTATCTGAAATCATGTAAAATAGATACCTGTAAAATTTCAGAAGTAAAGGAGGAGTTTTGCAAAAGCTGCCCGATTTAAAAAAAAGTTTGGGGCAGCACAACTTTTGATCCAGGCATCTGATCGAAAAAAAATTTATATTCCCACTTAGGGTGTACATGTTTACACCTTGTGTCAAAAACTTGTGAACATCCAACCAAAATTGACTTCATAGGAACCTACCCGGATTTCGATTGTCCTTTCAACGGACAATTGTCCTTTAGGGGTTAAATCCTCCATTTGAACTGGGCCCCAAAGGATAATTTTGTGGGTTATCTAGGGTAAAAGTGATAAATGACCCCTGTTTTGAGCCATGTCTAGGTTTTTCTAGACCTCCTCAAACTAGTTTGGGATCTCTGATTGCAAATATGAATTCAAAATTTGCAAAAAAAATATGCAAAAAATAAAAAATTCCTTCGTTTTCCCCAAGGTAAATCTGCTCCTACGGGACCCAGTTTGAATGGAGGATTTAACGTTCTCTTGGTTCACCAAATTCAATTTTCACCAATAAGTTATTTGGTGGTTATAAACATTCATAACTTTGAAATGTTAGGCAATAAATTCATTGAGAACATTGAATTCTACAACTATCTCAAAGTTGCTCTAAAAGTCATTTGTTCATTGTATTTTCAGCAGAGAAGATAAGCTCTTTACATATAGATGAGGTAGTAAGTAAAACAACCCATTTGGGATATGTAAATTATAATTAGTAGAAGCTCAACTGCTCATAGTCGAGTTAGAATCACAAATCAGGTTTGAAGTAGAGTTTTAGACTTCATTTAGGTAGTGTAGAATAACTTTTTTTCAAAAACATGGGCTATGAAATGTTGATAAATCAAGCTAACCTTCATCTTCCAAACTTTTTTGTAATTTTGAGACTCCAATCAAAAGTTATGGACAAATTTCAGAGAGGGATTGGAAGGGCCCATTTTTTAACATTTTCAAACGTCCTCTTTGAATTTTGTCAATAAATTTTGATTAGAGTCTCAAAATTACAAACCGATTTTCGAAGATGAAATTGAGCTTGATTTACCAACTTTTCTTAGTTCAAATGTTTTTAAACAAAGTTATTCTACTCTATCAAAATGAGGTCTGAAATTTTACATTGACCACAATTTCTATGTTTTGACAATGAATGATTAAGTTCTCATCTCCAAATTATCCCATCCCCTTTGATGATTCATGATGAACAATTGATTTCATTATAGAAATGACCTCTTCACTCTCCACTCCATCAAATGTAAATGAAGTAATCCTTTCATTTTGCCATAAAAAAATTTCTTGATGACAAATCAACAAATGACATTGGTATGTAACTCAATGATAATTATCAAATAAACATCTTCACATTTACTCTTAGATTTGTTTGTTTAATCCCATAATTAGCCAAAAAATGGGGCACACTATAAATGTTCTATCACTATTCAAATCATTTAGTGGATGAAGACTCAAAAGAGATAAATGCAACCTTTCTAAAGGCTATTGAATGCTATGCAATTAAAAGCACTTGAGGCATAGTCTTTTTTTGCAAAGGCATTTTAAATTGGTAGAATCGGCCACGCCTAAAGATTTTGCATTCCAAGATTCTACCAATTTAAAATGTCATGCTTGAAGTAGTTTTTACACTAGAGAATGGGCTGCGACAGACAAGTCTTGCCTTGGGCGTGGTCATAGGGCTCACCCTCTTGGCTTGCCCCATAGCTATTTACCAAGTTATTAAAAATTGGGTTTAACCCCTTAAGGCCCAAGGAAACATTTTTTGGCCTCTCACCTCTTCAACAAGTCAAAGTTATAACTTCATATTCTTGCATTCTAGGAAGTATATCTAAATGAATTTCATATTATTTATGATGTTCATATTGAATAGGGAAGCTCAAAAGTACAATTGACATCATGTAATAAGCTTGATGTACAATGTACATTGTCAATCATAGTTCAAACTTGTGAAGAAATACTAAAATTGCTTGGGCCTTGATGGGTTAAGAGTTGTGCTCTATGCAGAGAAACTACCCAAAAGTGGAATTCTTGGAGCATGGAACCCTTGTAGCTTAGAGGTCCAAATGAAGACAAAATGTATTCATTTTGAGTTTTTGATTGCAAATTCGGAAAAATTGGAAAAAACAAATTCATAAAGTTTTTACATAAACTAAGTTCCTATAGAATGAGACATTCTTGTTGTTGTTGTTGTTGTTGTTGTTGTTGTTGTTATTATTATTTTTATTCTTATCTATTCTTATTTTTATTCTTGGTTTTTTTTGGTTTTTTTCATATATGTTGGCCTGAAGACCATTGATAGTAAATGGAGTTTGTTGGAGGTATTTGAAACATCTACATATATATGTGTAGCACTCTTTGAATTTCAAATTTTGTATTCATGATATAATAAAAAAATTAAATTAGAAAGTGAAGACTTGTACAAAGAAGAGGTGGAAAAGATTTGGACAAGTTCATGGGACTTGAGTGGCATGCATTAGAAGAGAATGAGCTACTGTGAAGCCCGCAAGTTCCCACAAGTTCTCAAACTATGGAAACTCAGCCACAACAGCTTGTTGATGTGGTTAGGTGATGGCCACCTCAGATAATAATTTTAAAAATCATATTTTCATTTTTTTTCATTTTTTCATAGTTTTAAATTTTGGCCATCCAATTGGTTCCCAACTTAGGGAACTAGCTTGAAATGGGCTTCCAAGGTAGCTGAATTCCATCTAATGGGTGAAAGAAACCCATTATTTAAAAATGAAGTAATTACAAAAGATTCTATTTTAATTAGATGAAGGAGCAACTTTACATCTCCTTCCTTACAATGTTGAACTTGGTGCAATCAATTTGGAAATCCAAATTATATAAGAACTAGCCGATAATCCCCCCCAAATTGTGAGGATGTCGCAAAAATTACATTGGTAACACATTGTTATGTTTTCCAAATCCAACAGTCAATATTTTGCAAATTGTGGCATACATGTTTGATACACTAATCTTAACTTTCACATGGATGTAATTTAAGGATTCAAATGCATATATAGACCAAAAATTTTCAAAATAAGTTGACTCATTATTAACTAGTATCACAAGTATGAAGTAGAAGATTTCTAGTATATATACCATTATTACATGTAATAAATAAAATATATTTATTTTTGGGGTTATATTATAAATATCATATATTGAATTTATTAGCTTTGGGGCTATTAATGATAGTATGTATTCTAACTTGTAAACTTTTTGGCTATTGTAACACACAGTGAGGTATATTTACAAATGATGTTACACAGAATTAGTAAAGTTAAAAGTTTAATAATTAGCTTTGAGATCTAGAAGGGGGGTGAAAATTTTGTAACATATATAAGATTTCAACGCTTATTGAGTAACAAGTATAGAGGTTTGATTGTATTGTTATTAGAAGCACATAAAAACTTACATGGAATATATACAATAAAATCTTAATTTGGACATTATTTGCATTTGAAAATTCTCAAAAATTCAATCTTTCAAGAAAACTCTGTTGGACAAAGAGTTTCCTCCAAAGAATAATTATACAAATTGTGGATCCTAAACCTAATTTTTGTTCCATATCTACAGTTGTCCAACATTCAACTCCTACAATTTTGGAGTAGTGTAGGTAGGGAACTAATTGGATTCAAGGTCCTTAATGTGTGTACTCACCTTAATTGAAGCTTAATTCGTAAAACACATTCTGGCATAAAGGTTTGATTGACAATGCATAATTGCTTTCATTTTCCAAAATATTTGCATGATTTCCAATGTTTTAGGCATGATTTGCCATGGTCACAATTTTTTTACCAATGGGGTATTCCTATTTGGTGTATCTTGAACATCTAATGTATGAATTTGGAATAGCCTATGTCTATTTCATGCAGTTTTGTGATGTGCTTTTAATGATGGTTGATCAAGTGTCAATTATATGACAACCAAAAATTACATTTTACCTATTTAGTTTGGAGTTTGCATGTATGTTAACCAAAGAAGTCTTCATGAATGAGGGTTATAATTATGAGAGCAATTAGGTCATTGCACCTAATTGTGACTTGATTATAAAACTAAGCACTATAAATTCTTGTCTAAAATTTACACCTTATTCATGGTTTATTCATATGATGTCAAAAAGAAGAACTTTAAAAAAACAAGAATTCCCTTTTGACTACCATCAATACCTTCACAAGAAGTTTTGCAATTTCTTGATAGGAACCATGCTCAAACCCTTATTTGGACAATCTTAGGTGGTGTTACCTTAGAGCATCCCCTATGATCCTTCAAATATTGCATGGAGTGTCAATTTGAAGGTTTGACAACTTTTGGCAAGAAATGAGATTCTATGTCCCTCACTACTTTTTACACCATTGCCATTGGTTTGCTAAATTTTGATAATGGTTGCAATGTAAGGGCTCTCATCGGCAAGCACTTCAAAAACAAAAGAAAAGGCAAAATATTGCCATAATTGCATGTTTATTCTCTTTAATTGTAAGAATTGGTCCTCTTGCTCTTCCTTCTCCTTTTATGTGGAATGAGGTGTTTCGCCCTTGAGGGTTACCATGCATGCCTCAAATGCTAGGATAAAATATTCAAAATTGTTTGTATACTTATTCTTGAGAAGTAGACTTCTATTAAAAATGTCCCCCCAAAGTGCAATTAAATTATTCCCTTACTTATATACGATTTTTAAAGTGTTGGTTGTCAATTATCAATATTCTAATTTTAAGACTATGCTATGTGATGGTTTTAGTGGTCTAGGGAGCTTCAAATTTAGTGAAAATTCACATTAATTACATGTCTTATCAAAAAGTTCTTTATTTTTTTCTCGAAAATTCGTGATTTCCAATTGCTATTATTCCTGAAATCTTTTATTTTCTTGAAAAAGGTGCTTCCAACCATGCTTAATTGTTTATTTTGATGGTTATGGGTGTTTTCACCTCAATTAGTTTGATTCAGTTTGAAGGGCCCAAAATCCCCAAATTGAAAGGCCCTTGTAGGGGCCAGGGTGGATTGACCTCCTCACTTGTCCCCAAGGGAAAACCTTGAATTTTTTTATTTGTCACACATAATAAAATTTGAGAATTTTGTATTTATATTTGCAATTAGAGGCCTCAAATTCTTAACAAGGCATGTACAAGGTAAGTTTTTCAAGCACAAAATAGGGGGTCTTTTTATTTACATGCACCCTTGAATGAACTAGGGGGACGAGCGAGGGGGTCAATCCACCCAGGCCCATATGGGTTATGGGTTATGGGATGCCTATAGAGTAAGGGCCTCTTCACACTATGGCCATCCAAGTCAAGAGGCCATGGGATTAAATATTGAAGGGAATAAAAAGGTGGCATTAAACATTGAAGGGAAGTAGGTTCATAGAATGCAAAGACTCCTCATTGTAATGGTGGAGACTAGGGTTTAAACCCCAATGGGGACACAAATAAACAAATAAACAAGGGAGGGCATCCTACCTATGTCTATAAAAACAGTCTAATTAAATGGCTAAGATTTTGTCAGATTTTGGAAAAAACTTGACGGACTCTCGATAGGAGTTTGGGTCAACCGGAAATGGAAACCCAAACTCTAATTGGGAGTCCAACGCCATGTAGGCATTTGGTTGCCATATAGGCAGACAAGTGGACGACAGACTTGGAATTGTGCCTCCTTGTGTGAAGGCTTGAGAGGCCAAACTCTTGGGTTTTTGCAATCTCATTGGCTAAAATCGACGGACTCTCAACCTTGTGCTGTAATGTGAAGTGGTCCTAAATATCAATTTTAGACGCATTAATTTGTCTTCACTGCAGCTAACTTAGAGCTGTTCTGTTCTGACATCTAATTGCTTGAAGTATGGACTATGGAAACACCTGCTGAATAGAAGGTGCAGTGCATGTGCAAACTATAATTGCTATGGCCTCAAACATTTGTTTTTAGCTTCCAAGATTGCCCCAACACTTAAAACAAAAACAGATACCATAATTAATAGCCTTGGATAAATAAAAATCAGGGTAGAGCATTGCAACTGTAGCATTCCATTATTGTCTTCCCAGTCCCAGTATGACAGTACCTTCATCGATGTGATCCAAGTTTATATTTTTTAATTTACTAGATTCAATTTTGATCACATACTTTCATATGTATTTACATTAAAAAAAAAAACATATTACCATTGATTTTTACCATTCAGGCCCATCAGCCATAATTTGATTTTTGGACCAGAAGGTCTTCTGGTAATCTTTGCTTGTAATAAGGTAAACCTGCCCTGTAATAGGCAAACCACCCATGATAGGCACCTAGGAAATGACCCATTAGAGTCCTACAACAATCTATGACAGACTTTCTCTAATGAATAAGATTAGGACTACATTAGGTTGGTTATTAACCCCTCACTGCCGCAGGGGACGAAAAGTGTCCTTAGGTCAAATTCAAAGTCCTGTAACTTTTGCATTAGCTATCCGAATCCAATAAAACTTGTTGGAAAAGTTGCGCTCTCTCTTCTAGTTTGTATGGTATAATTTTTAGATCAATACAAGATGTACTGAATTTTTGGAAGCCAATCGAAGTTCACAAGTTCAATTCAAGTTCACCAAACTTCATTTGATGGCTGCAACTTTGGGGGCTTGTATCTCCTTCATCCAATGTTAGTTTTCAATAAAATTTGTTGGGTTGTGTTCCCCTTGAAGTCTAGTTATTGTGGTAGAATTTTCATGACAATACAAGTTGTTTTGAATGTTTGGGAGCAATTCAAAGTTCAAAATCCCAATATTTTTGAATTAGAGTGAACTTCGGCAGCTTGTTTCTTCTTCATACAATGTTTGTTTCCAATAAATTTTTTTGAAAAGTTGCGCATACTTGTCTAGTTTGTGTGTACAAAATTTCATATCCATCTAAGAAATTATGAGTGATTGAGAAGCATTTTTAGTAGGAGGAGGTTCAGTTTTTGATGTGTTTTTTGCAACTTTTTTTGCTATTTTTTGACTTTTCAAAGCCATTTTGCAGACACTATGTGTCAATTAAATGATATTTTTTTTCATCAATGTGTTTGTATGCTGATTTTGCATCACTTATTAGTTTAAAGTTTCTTCATTTGAGTAGATTTAGAAACTAAATTTCACCTCCAAATGTGTTTTTGGGAAAAATTCAGCATCCTTTTTCAACACTAAAACATTGTAATCTTTCAATCTATGTGGTCAAATGACACCAAATTTGTTGCAAGCCATCTACAACAAGTTCACTACAAGATCGTACGGTTGAGATCTCTATAACTTATTAAAATTTTTATTTATAACATTTCAAAAGGAATGTTGTTTTTGGAGCCGTTTGGGCCTACGGCGGTGAGGGGTTAACCAAAATCAATGGCTTGGGTGATGATGATGGAGTTATTAGTGCCTGTTTTAGGAACTTCTAACTTTTTAGTGTAAATTCATCAAAGCAAATGATTTCTTTAATTCTTCATGTTCTGGCTATGTTAGGAAATATTGTATTGATGGTAGGAAATATTTTGATTGCTTTAGGTGGTAGGATGACCATCATGCATACACCTTTTGCTAGTTTTGGGATAGTCTACAGACTCTTTTTCAATGGTAATCACACTTCAAAAATTCATAAGAAATTCATACTTTGTCAAAAAAATAAAATTTCAATTACTCTTTTTTTTTCTCACAATCGTCTTTGTATGGAAAAAACTCGGAATTTTTTTGCTAAATGTAAAAGGCAAAACACTCATTCTACCCATTATAGGCAGGTTTACTATATAGTAATCCTAGAAGTCAATCATTGGCCACTTTTTGGCCTCTTCAATCTTACATGATTAAAGCATTTGCACCCTTGCTCTCAAGGGATATGATAGTAACCAAATATAAATGATAAGTGCTCTAAGCTTCTCAAAATATTCTCATAGCACTCAATCCTAGCTTCTCAAGCAATAACCCTTCTAATCTAAGTTCAATGAGTTTTATCTTATACTTCACCAACGACACTAGCATGTGAGCCTAAAATTGAGAACCTATGAGCCTTGAGCCTAGGTGTAAGTAGATATTCTACAACTATTGAAGGTGATTATAACATACATACTTATAATATGAGTATCCTATATCTATGTAAGGTGCTTGTAACATAGGAACCTACAATATAAATATACTATAACCATGGAAGGTACCTAAAGCATAGACACTTATAATATAATTAGGCATTTATTATATAAACATCCTATAACCATAGATGGTGCTTATAACATAGGTACTTACAAGATAAATACTATTGCGAGACAAAAACTTGGAACAAATTGAGTTAATATAAAATAGAACTATTTTAGTATTGAATTTTTGAAATTTTTTATTAAACAAACAGAATTAGAATCCACTTAGCTTAAACATTACACTTAGGTTGAGAAGATAATCCAGGTGTTCTGTAACCAGATCCAAGATAGATCCGGAATCCGGAAACTCAGATAGAGATAGCCTATATTTTAGAGTTTTGGTCTAGAAATCTAGGGCACCATTATGGCAAATGGTCTGCTACCAGGAACAATCGGTAGGTTGATGGGTACTTAAACCCTACCACCTCCATTTCTCCTCCCTCTTTCTTCCGTAGATGTTTGCACTTGTGTAGTTGAGTGAAAGAGTGGTGAATTAGCAATTGTTTCAAGAAAAGAGAAATAAAGACGGTGTTGTCCACACCAAATCTGTACTTAGTGATGAGTTTTGATGGTAGAGGGAAGTATCCGGAAGCCTATAGATACTACCCGGATGGTCTGTCCCGCCATCCCCACTAATCAAGTCGACCGGAAACAATTAGAGGAAGATCTGATGAGCATAGGATGTGTCGGATTAATACATAGGCCTCAGACCCTCAAAAACGAAGAAATGATTTAGGAGCTCATTGTAGGAGCTCCAAATCAATACGAGTTGATTGTAAGAGGTCAATTCATAACCTGGAAAGAAAATGCTTGGGCGAGTGTCTCTAGTTTTCAGAAGAAAGGATCCGGACTAGCTTCCCGGATAGATAAGTTTACGGCCGGAAAGTTTAGAAGTCCGGCCCACGCAAAGTAGGGATACACTATCAGTGACTATAAGGACAAAAGGCATAGACAGGTGTTAGAATTTCTCATTCCAATCTTGTATCCGGAAAAGCCTACCCGGGTTTCAGTTGTGGTGGCCTACACTATCTTTGGGGCAATGGAAAGTAGACTAGTACATTGGGGGGAAGTTATAGTGGACGGAGTATCCAAACTTGTGAATCATGTGGGAAAGACTAAGCTCAGTCCCATTAGTCCTTACTTGTTCCATCTCTATCATCAAGCAGAATTCTTGAGTAGTGCACAGATGATAGAATACAATACCAAATCCACTTACTTACGATATAGCCTCATGAAAGAAGTGGAAGCGGAGCAACCGGAAATCAAGGAAATGGAAGAAGAATCAGAAGAGGAGGAGGCTCTTGTTGACCACTAGGAGAAGAGGAAGTCCATTGACCCGACTTCAAGAGGAAAGCTCCCTGTTCCGGAGAAGACAACCGGAAGCGTTTCGACGTTCTACAAGACTAGAATCAATTGGGTATTATAGGCGCATGAATACCACAACAACTTGGCGGAACTCCTTATTGCAATCAGCAAAGAGCTTAAAGTCGAGCCAGAAGATGTCTTGGATGAAGTGAAGGGATTGTTGAATCTGGATGAGTTGAGACGAAAAGAAGAATGGATTTGGGACTTAAAAAAGGAGTGGGATAACCTCCAATCCCGGGTGAATTGGGTGGATAGAGAGCTAGTGGCATCAAAATTGAGGGAGAAGGAAGCCCTGTAACTCGTCAAGAATTCATCTAGCTTAGTGGATAGACCATCAAAAATCATCATCAAAGCATCCCTTGTCCAGAACCAGTTAATCAAAGAGGGGCATTTAACCAGATCAACAATAGTAAGGATCGTAGTTGATTTCTCAACTCGGATGGAATCTGTTTTGAAGGAGTTGCGACAACTGTTGGGGCGCATAGATCTAGATCAAGTCATGGACTTCACGCAATTTTCGGAACTTTCCTTCATTACGAGAACTCTAATTAAGCAGATTCTATTACTCCCACTACAACCACGATTTGAGGGACTCATGGAGGCTCTTTGCCAATCTATGGAGCAATTCTCAAGTCAAGTACAGAAGGCCATTCGAGGGAGCTTGAAAATAGTACCAAAGCCGACCAGGCAACCAATCGTATCAAGGGAGTTAGCGCCATCGAAAGTTTTTGCCTCGCCAACCATCCCAACCACCACTCACGATGAAGGACATGTTCCAAACACTCGGATTACCAATTCGGAGTGATTTGATTAATTGCATGGGAGGCATGACGAATCCAGCTCGGACCCATTTGGAAAGTTTTGAACACATGTAGCAATTCCAACCCAGGAAGGAGAAAACGACCATTGTATTGAATGAGGTTTCCCTAGTTGAGGAAGAGGAAGAAAGGGAGGTCCAACTTACTGGAAAGTTTGATGAAGAGGAGTACCATTTGAAAACAGAGGAAGAAGAAGATTCACCTCCAATAATTTGGAAAGTTCAAACTTGGGCAACAGTCAAGACAACTTCGGCGAGGGCACCCGTCTGGGCACTAGCAAGTCAAGGTGGAAACAGTTAGAAGAAGGCTCAAAAGGCAAAGAAGTTAGGTTTTAGTTAGTTAGGATTTGAATTTTAGATTTGAACCAAGTTTCCAAGTGCGGGCCCGAGTTCTGGATTTTTGGGATCTGACTTTTTAGGTTTCTCGGGAGGCCTGTGGTTGGTCGCCTAGATTTGTGGGTGACTTTTTTTTGCCTTTGGATTTTGGGGTTTTAAAGGGAGGACAGATTTGTTGCCCTCTCATTCTTTCCTAGCACTTATAGTTGTTATTTTGTTCACCTTTCTTTAATCTAAGCCACCAAGTGGATATTCAAGAATTGATTTGTGTATATCCAACTTTGTTGTTTCTACTTGTGAGAGCGTTGAAATGTAAGAGGGAGAGAAGAAAGGAAGAATCCAAATCCAAGGTGACTGGATTTGATTTGACGGGAACGTTTGTGACATAGTTTAGGCTTGTGAATACAATCTTGCACGTGGTGCCTTTAAAATACTGGAATGGAAATCCGGCATGGAGTGGTGTGTGTGCTTGTCTAGAATACCAGAGAGGGTTTTGTACGGAGATAAGCAACCACCAACAAAAAAATCCCCATCCTACTCTCCAGAAGGTCTACCAAACCCTAGGATCAATCTAGTGAATGACTAACAATCCCCCATTGGTTCTAGTTGTTGTTGATCTGTTGTTGTAGTGGAAAAGGCTAGATACGACCCTAAGTGACCTACCTTCCGGATTGGCCATTTGGGAAGTTGTGAGGGTACTTCCTTGTCCGATCTATTATGACATACTATCAAGTGTGTTTTGTATAGTTAGAGAGAGGAGAGAGTGTGAGGAATAAGAGTGGTGAGTCCCTACCCCTCTACAAGATCAAAGGCGGACCCTCTAAGGGTAAAATAGAGGAATAGAAGATTAGTGTGTGAGAAGAGATGGAACTGGATTCCGGAAGGGAGTAGATCTGGATTGGATTCCAGAAAAATAGAGATATGAAAGAGAGAAGTTAAGTGGACGGATTGGTTAAGTCAATAATATGGATAATCTCGACTTGTAGTAACATACTAGAATCCCCTAGGATGATATTTCGAGTCATTTTACAACGTTTTGGTGTTGTAAGGATACTTACGCTCCTACGCGCGTACGACAAATACCTATAATGTGAACATCTTGTATCCATCGAAGGTACTTATAATATAGGTACCTAAAACATAGATACCTATAATTATAAACATCCTATAACCTCAAAGGGTACCTATAATATAGGTATCAATAACAAATGAGGCTAGGCTCCTAAGCTCACAACCTCAAGATCCTAGGCTCGCATGCTAGCAACTGTAAGCCTTGAGCCTAGGTATGAGTATACATCTTGCAACCATGGAAGGTGCTTTTAAAATGAACATCTACAATATAGGTATCCTATAATTATAGAAGGTTTCTATAATATAGACACTTATAATATAGGTATAGGCTCATATGTTTGTAATCCTAGGCTCACGTATTAGTGCCACTTTGTGAGGCACATCTTGTGAGCAAGGTGGGCTTTACAAAAAAAATTGTGTGCATGGATAGAGATGCTCATAGTTCCAAAAGTCTACATCTAGAATGTACATCACCAATACATTAGATTGGAATTGAGTGCTAGGTGTTGATGGCTATGTTTGCTTTATACTGAATAAGAAATTCTACCATATTGCAAAATTTACAACAAATTTTTTATAAAAGGAATGATATGTTTCATTTCAAAAGATTCGCCCAAAAAGAGTTGAGTTGAAGATTGGTTAGTTCCTTGCTTCATCCCTTTTAGCTATGAATTAATAAGTGAATAGATGAAAATGTGACAATTTATTTAGGGATGAAGGAGTAACAAGATTATGTAATATCATATATTTAATATAATAGTTTTTGCGTTGTGCACATATCAATTTTGCTAATCTTATAAAAATAGACAATAAAAATAGGAATTGTGTCTTCGGAAAATTGATTTGATATAAATCTACAAATATTTTTGAAAATTTGACCCATGAATAATTTCTAATCCATGTACATATTTAACATCTTGTCTTGTGATACAAACATAAAATGTTAGTGAAGCCATATTGTAGGAACACCTCCAAAAGTTAGGTGCTTGAAAGTGCTACTTGGTGAAATGATGTAGTCAAATACATCTCCTAAATCAATGTGTATTTATTGCTGAAGAAACAATTTTAGAACATTCACCCAAAAAATGTTGATCCCTCATAACCTTTGTATATGGTATCCAATTCTTGCATTCTTTAGAGGGTTAATAAGTTATCTCTCTTTATGTGTGAATTAGATTATATAAAACTTTGATTAGTCTAGTAATAAGAACTATGGACAATAGAAGATTTGGCAATTTTAGGTGTTCCTACCTTGTGGTACATCCAAATTTTGGCACATACCCCTTAGGCATTTAGGAATTAACCTAGGAAAGACATTGAGGATAAAAATAGTTGATGGATGGTTTTCAATATTATTGCACAACGAATGATACACTTGTTAGTCCAAAAATCACATCATTTTTTGGCTCACCATCTTAGTGATAAGTCTTGTCCTTTCAAGGTTAAAAGTCAATATATAATATCTTTCTACCTCAAGCCTATTTAACACCAATCCAAAGGTGAGGAGGCAAAAAAATTTGAAGGTTTTGATTGATTGACATTAAGCATCTATTGGAAAATGATTTTACCACATGAAATGAGAGGTCACAATCTCCAAGAAGGTCCAATGACTTGGAGCACACTTTTTTCCTACGTGGCAAAAAAATTCCTCAAAATTTTGAGTCCCTCGAAATTATAGTTAAAACCACCTCAAGAAGATGGGTCTAACTAAAATTTGGGGGATCCTAACTAGAAATTGCTATTTTTATTTTATATTTTCATTTTATCTTCATTTTTATATGTTCTTGGTGGTTTATACCAATCTAAAGGTCATGAGTCATAACCTCCGAAGGAAAACTTCTCAATGGCAAACAAGGGAACTTATAGAAAATAAAGACTTCTCAATTTTTTTGGGTGCAAACCACCTCACAACCTCTCCACTAAAGGTCAGCTTACATGTGAGCATGATGGGTAAGCTTTGTACTAATTCAAGCAATAAGACCAAACACACTCAACCAATTGTTTTACCGGTGTGGGCAAGCAAGAATGGAGGAGTTGAGGTTTCACTGATATCAGTGGACATCTCCATTGGTAAAGACTAGTCAATCTTGAGAGAATTTAATACATGTGGATTTCTTATCGTATCCCTCTCCACCCATTGAGTCCACATGAAAGTGAAATTGCTATTTTCACATGTAGCACACACACACACCGTGAAGTTTCCTCAGTGACCAATACAACACATGGTGTGCTTACATGTTGGCATGGTGGGCAGCTTGCCGCCTAATCCATGTAATCAAACAAAATAGGCTCAACGGATTGTCTTGCCTGGGTGGGCAAGCGGGAAAGGAGGAGTTGAAGTTTCATCGATATCAGTAGAAAACCCCATTGGTGAAAAAAACTACACTAAATAGTGAAATTAGGTTGCCTTAACAATTAGATTGACTTACCCCCCAAAAGGTACTTTACAAGCCATCAAAGTCAACAAAAATTTCTAAATATATTTCTATTTGTATAAACGAAGGTTCATGAGTTTCAATTGCAACAACACCTAATTCAAAAGTAGTTCAATCTTGTAATGTACTACTAAGTATTTATATAGTGTGGGGCAACCTAATTTCACTATTTAGTGTAGACAATCTGGAAGGAATCTGATACATATAGATTTCTTAGTGTATCCTTCCCCACCCACTGGGTCCACGTGAAAGTGTAATTACTGTTTTCACCTCTAGCGCTCCCAGTGAAGTTTCCCCGATGACCTATACATGTAAGGAGGCCCTAAATTAGGGCAAAGTGAAGGAGTCAGTGAGTACCCCACCCCGTGCCCGGACAAGGAATTGAACCATCGATCTTCATCATGAGTCTGAGATTACCTTTTTGACGAAGAACAATCAGGACATCATTCTCCTTCAAATTCTATTGAAACAATTGAACAACCATTTCCACATTGCTGTACAGGTTGCAAAGTAAATGGCAGACAACCCAACACTAGTTTTGAGGGATTTCAAACCAGACATCCCTTTTTCTGTAGATTTCATGCTCTCATCATAGCTCTACTCTGGTTGGATTAACCCCCAAGTGCTTGACCTAAAGTTACCTCTAGTAAATTTATATCATTGATTCATATAGACTAGTGTGCCCTGTGCTGTTGCCACAACCATGGTGATGTCTAAACTCTAAATAAAAGTCAAAATAATTTTTTAATTTTTTAATTTTAAAAAAACTTGGAAATTCAATATCTTTCGCAACATAGGTTCAAATGCCACAAAACTAAGCCCATGCATCCCTCCTCTTTGAGGTTTTTTTGATGGTACCAAGAATGCGACTAGAGGACACTTGGTCTTAGAGATATCACCATAAGAAACTAGCAAAACAAACAAACAACCTACCTTAAAGTATAGATTCTTTCAATTAAAATACTAGATGATTGTCTTATCATTCTTTACTAAATATTGATTTGATGAAGCACACTTTTCACATCACTCATTGTCTACTCAATGGATGATTGAGCACATAGGCAATAAAGAGCTTCAATGAAAGTCCCGAATTTTTTATTGTATGCAAAAGTTTTTTGGAGCTTCATAGAATTTCATTTTCAATAAATGATTAGGAAAATTTTGAGGTCTCAACAAGGCTGCAAGTTCTGCACCCCCGTGGTGCAATTATGGAAAAAGATTGCTTTTTTTAAATTTGGAATCTGATGTGGCACTACTAGTGCCACATCAAATTGATTGTTTATATATACTTTTTTAATAATTTATTCCAAAATTTTTTTTTTAAATTTTTTTGCAACCTTTCCTCGGCCTTCCCTTAACCTCAAAATTTTCCTAACATATTATTACCTTTGTTGCAAAATGATCTTCTTGTTAGACAAAATGTCATGGATTGAGGCTAAAAATAACATTTTAAAGACCCATTTAGTACTATAAGTAGAGTTTGGTGCACTCTTGGAGTCCTATAAACTTTGAGTTTTAGAGCCCTTTTCCAAGTGCAGTTTGGAAGTATTGAAAAGTGATTTTTTTTGGCATTTTCAAAGAGCACCATTGGGCATTTAATTGTTGAGCATGAGGTCATCATCTTATGGGCATTTACTATGGGCCCAAGACTATGTGTGGACCTTTGTTTCACTTCCAAAAGCTTCATCTCTTTCATTCAGGAAATAGCCAAAGAGATGCAATAAATAAAAATGAATAGTGTTGATTGACCTCTTCAATCATTTCATTTGTCTTTCAATTGATGATTGCATGGATGGAAGGGGAACTATTGTTCAAAGATTGTTTAGTTGGCCCTAGATAACAATCAAAAGTGGAATCTGACCAACTTGCAACGTCACAAGTGCAACAAGAAGATCATCTTTAGACAAAAATTAAAGTCAACATGAAGATCTTTGTTTGAGTATAATTTACATTTATTTCCTAATTGCCAACAGTGATCCATTTTGGTGTTAACAATACCTTGAAGTTAAATAAAATACTAACAAATTTTTATTCTTGGAATATTTATTTTAGATATTTATTCTTTGAAGTCTATGTTTTGCATCAATATCCAATTTTGAAAAAAATTATGACTCTTCTATTCAAGATATTGTACAAGGGTGTTTATTGCAAATTTTGATTTTCTAATTTAAAGGTTCTCGGAGATGAGCCTTAAATGCACTAGATTTTGAGAAGAAAATCATAGCAAAAATTTATTTAAGAATATTGTATATTAGATCTTGAGAAGACCTAAATTGATTATGGTTCTGCAAGTTTTGTTCTTTAACCTCATAAAATTTTCATGACTTTGATTTTCAATTTAACATGTAAAAAGAAGATTCCTAAACTTCTATTCACTTTCAAGATTCTCATACTTTTGTGACCAAAAATTTTAATCTTTCAATCCATAAATGATATTGTTTTTTCCCCAACTAATCCATATTACATCTTGTATAAGACTGAAATTAGAATTTCATTTTTTTATAATTTTTTTGCAAATTTTGTCTTTATGTTTTATTTGGAGCAAAGTCCCAAAAGCTCAAAAATGACATCAACAATTTGACATTAGCAATCCAATTTTTTGAAAATGATATGATAAAGTCTTTTCAATTTATAGAAATTTTAAAAATGTATCGCATTCATGTAAGTGGCCTTGACAAATCTGAGATTCAAAATTAAACTAAAATGTCATTCATGAGAAGAGATAATCTAGTTGCCCCAAAATTAAAAATAATCACTAACTTGTAGCATGAGATGGATCTAATCAACCATAATCCAAACAAACATTTACTGAAAGTGGTTTCTATGCTGTCCAATTTTAGTTTTTTAAAAATTCATTAATTTTGATTGACAAGTTATAATACCATGAAATTAGGCATCCTCTATGACTTCCGTACAAATTTTCACAAACATCACAAACTTCAATTGCAAGAAGTTTGTCAAAATTTTATAAGCCCATTTCATGACTTTGTTCCTTAAAAGCCATTAGAGGTGTACATTGTCTTTGGCCTATAAGGTGGAGGTCCATAAAGCACTCATCTAAGAGTTGAAACCGGAATTTGTGGAGGTAAAACGTCTTGAAATATTTTTCAGTAAATTTTCCTTGAAAGATAAATGGAATTGGCATCTAACTCGAGTCGTTTCATATTTTTTGGAGTTTTGTAGAATGAGTTTTGAATTTTTGAAGTTGAAATGGCATAGGGCTCTAAAATTGCCCACTTCCTCAAATGTACATTATTTGTATAGCGTTGGTACAATGAAAAAGTAACATGTTTAAATAGTGTACATTTACAGAGGTGGGTGATTTTAGAGCTTGTGTGCTTTTAAAACCTCTTGTTTTAGACCTATCCGAGACTTGTGATTTTAGAATTACCAAAATCTTGATTCACATTGGATTACGAAGTATTAATATCCAAGTGCTTCAATTATAGATATTAAAATCAACATGAAAAAGATGAAATAGAACAATTGAAATCCTATCTCTAAGTGGATGGTTAAATATATAGGAGTTGATATTCATTGAAGAAATTTGAGGAAAATCATGTAATATATCAATTGGAAATAAAAGATATTGTTTTACGTGAATCAAAAGAATTATAAATATTCTAAAGGAGTTCAAATTATTTATCATAATTTTTTTTTAAATGACCATATTATTATTTTTATACAACTTAGGATTAATTCAATGAAGTGTACTCTCAAGAAATTGAGCATTTGCCCAATGGATTATCAAGCGTCTATGGATTAAAAATTCATATGATCAAAATTTCATTGAATACTATTAGCCCCTAAATTCTCAATTGTCTAGCAAATGTATTTAGAAATATATTTCATCCAATTGATATTGATTGAGGAATCTTTAAGAAATACCATAGATATATCAATGAAAAGAAGAAGAAATGCTTTACATAAATCAATGATATAATCTTTTTAGAGGAACATCAAGTGTTTATTATAACATTTTAGAAGAGATCTTCCAATGCTTGACTATTTTTATTTAAAAAATTATATATGATGAATTTGATGAAATTGAGGTAAATAATATACATTTATAAATATGTAAGGAAAAATATGGCAAAAATTAAAGGAATGATTTAGGCGCCAAGGGATTAACAATTCCAATCAAGCATAAAAGAGAACTCCCATAATGGCAATAATGTATATATGGATCATGTTCAACAAACTCACATTGAAAGAGATTATTTTTTGGGGATATTCAAAATTTGACACTTGAAAGTAGTAACTATATCCTCTAGTTTTAGAAGGAAATGTTTCCAACCACTTCTCGGTATTCAAGTTTACATACTCTATAGCTTCCCTTATTTTACTCTTGAAGCCCTTCCATGAGTTCCATATCTTTTGTGTGCAATATTCTTTATCTAAAGGCATTTATATGAGAGCTTTGTTTGCATGGGGAGGAGGTTTGTTTCCTCCACTTGTTCCTGAAGGGGATTAGTTCATGGTTTACAAAACCATGGCAATGTCATGTCAGTCCTTGCTGTGGTTGTTGAAAGCCGTATGTTTCAAAAAAAATAAAAAATAAAGGCATTTATATACATAGACCACAAATCTAGACACTTTGCACTACAAATTTTACATTTATTTTAGAGAAACACTTGGATTTTCCCAAAACTTCGGACATTCCAAATTTTGAACTAATTACATACAAAAGTGCCCATGACACATAGCAAATATTCTTCCATGCAAGAATAAGCTACTCAATACCAATCTATAGGCATTGATGGCTAAGGAGGAGGATTGACCCCCCCTTATTGCCCAAGATTTTACCCTTGAAAAAAACACTGAAATTTTTTTATTTGCCACCCATGATAAAAATTTGCAAATTATGAGTTCATGTTTGCAATCAGAGGCCCTAAATTAGCTTGAAGGGGTGAAGAAATACAAAATTTACGCGGCACAAAATGGGGGGCAATTTTTACATTTACCCTTGGCTAGGGCTATAACTAAGGGGGTCAATCCTCCCTGGCCAGGTAAGGTATTGACCAGTTCCCCAAATTGGAATACAATTGGAGTACAATACAAAGAGTATCTAGAATTAACTTATTTTTACAATAGGAGACCATCCGAGCATCAATGCCTTGAGTACGTCCTCTGACAATCTCGGATAGGCCCAACGCCCTTTCGTCTACTGTCGAGTGTCGAGGTCCTATACCCCCGTGGGCCCGCACCTATGACCGAGGTTTTAATTAGCCTAGGTCCTCTTGGTCTCACGTGAGTCCGTGACAGCTGTCTCCATATCATTGGACTAATGATTTTTTGGATTTGTTTTGGGGAGGAGTGATTTGGAGACTCATGTACCTGGACAGGAAAAAGTGGCGGGCCCCGCCCCTGGGAGGGGCTTATGATTTGATGGTCGTCCATTCTTGGGCACACTCAACCCCTACAATGCGGATAATATTGGGTTATATAATAAATATACATTTTTTCCATTTATTTTAGGGATGTAGGGTTCACAATGGCTTTTTATAATTAAGTTTTTGAATCAGTAGGATTGTCCCCGTAGCCTTCTATTCTCATAGCATGGTTCCAGTGATTTTTAATCATTTCGGAGAAGTAGCCACAGTTATTTCTTCAATACTCATGCAATCCGATACTTGGGTGATATCAAAACTACACAAAATAGTGAAATTAGGTTGCCTTTACAATTAGGTTGCCTTACAACAAGAAAGCTACTTTAAAAGTTATAAAAGTCAACAAATATTTCTAAAAATATTTTCATTCATACACATGGAGGTTTGTGAGTCCCAATTACAAAAATTCCTAATTCAAAAATAGTGCATTCTTGTACAATAATTGAAAATAATTATATAGTGTCATATGTCAAGAAATTAGTGTAGGGCAACCTAATTTCACTATTTTGTGTAGGTGAAATTTGGCTGTAGGTCTTAAGAAATAGCAAGTAATCTACACTAAATAGTAAAATTATGTTTCTCCTCACTAATTTCTCCACATTTGACGCTATATAAATATTTATTGTTATTGTACAAGAATACCTTACTTTTGAATTAGGGATTGTTGTAATTGGGACTCATGAACCTCCTTGTGTACAAATGGAAATATTTGTAGAATCATTTGTTGACTTTGGTGGCTTGTAATGGAACTTTCTTGGGGTAAGGTAACCTTATTGTTAAGGCAACGTAATTTCACTACTTCTATAGCTATTTTGACAAAAAAGAATGAAAATTTTCTTCACAAAAAATAGCCAATGTTTTTTTATTGTAGACAATTGGGGAAAAACTGTTGCATATAAAAAATTGCATGTATTTGTTCATACTAGACTAATTTATCTTACTACATTAATAATGAAATTTATTATTAATCACACTAATTGATTTGAAACTGCTATAAGTATTTATTCTTGATGAATATTTTAAATCTATGTTTACGAAGATCTTCCACTTTAAATACTATTATTAACTATGCTTTTGGTAAAAATGTTCATTGCTAGTAGAAGCTTATAGCATTTCCTAATCAATTGGTGTAATAACAATGAATTTCATTCTTAGAGTAGTGGAGGTGCAAAATTAGTGTCCGTGCAAAACTAGAGAGACACCTAATTCTTTTTGGTTAGAAATTGGTATTTATAGATTCATCATACCAAAATAAATAAATTGGAATGACCATCTTTATGACTATATTGAAAGAATATGAATCTAAATTTGTATGAATTTAACCAAAATTTCCACCAACATCTACATGAGGATCATCATTTGAACATTGAACCTCCCTTATAAGAAAGTAAGCCAAACTATAACATGCAAAATGACTAGTTTGCCTTGTTGATATTATTGAAAAATTAATTTTTTTCCCATATATAGACAAATGTGAGAAATGAAGAGAGTAATTGAAAATTTATTAATTTTTTATGAAATTTTAAAACGTGCTATTCAATTGGCCCCAAATAGTCTCTAGACTATCCCCAAACCACCAAAAAATATACCCATAATGGCCATCTTACCATCTAAAATAGTCGAAATATTTCCTAATATGGCCACAACATGAAGGAATAAAAAGATCACTTCTTTAAGAGGAATTTACATTGAAAAGGTAGAAGTTTCCAAAGCAGTCACAAATAACTCTATGACCATCAACCAAGGCATTAATTTTGGCCACTAACCAACCTACTGAAAATCCTAATCTCATTTATTAGAAAAAGTTTGTTATAGGTTGATGTAAGACTATAATGGATCATCAATTCCTAGATGTTAGCATTATGCAGTTTGCCTCTCATGGGTTGGTTTACCTTATATTGATAGTTTGGTGGTAATGAATACTTCTATGGTATCTTTGAAGAGAACAATTGGTGATTTCTACACATGTATGACGTTATAATTTGATATTATTGCAATGACCATGAGTGTGGCTAATAGCGTCAATACCATTGCCCTATAGATAGTTTAATAATAGGAACCATACTCAAATGCCTATCCAAATGATTGTAGGTGTAACCATCTTGTGAGAAGTTGCCTAATTATTTTCCCCAAAGTGTAGAGGAGGCTATGAGTATATTGCTATTACTTAGTGAGATTTAGTTATCTGCTTTTCCCTTTTCCTATTTCATCACCTTTAAGGATTTTTTTCCAATTTTTTTTCCTTCTTTTCTCTGATTTTTTTCCTTTATAGTGAAGGCCTTGTTACTTTTCAAGATTTTGTCCCAAGTCCCTCAACTTCCCTCTTGTATGCCCTCTATTGCTAATGCTTTTGTGCTACATTTCTGGCTTTCCAAACTGAACATTTGCAAGACAATATCAAAACTTGGAACTCTTATGGCTTGGAAGATAGATCACTACTCAAAATCACATCATATGAAAAAAATTAATAGCAATGTGGTGTATGCTACAATTGACCCTTCTTGAAAAACATCCTCAATGTCCTCTAACAAAGGGTACAATCATATTGAAGTTTTTAATGTAGTGATACTTAACATTATATTGAGTAAGGACTTTTTTAGATGCAACTTCTATTCATTTAAAAAAAATTGATTTAATAAAGAATTTCACTTATAAATTCAAATAATTGATAAATTGGACTATTTATGCTTTGTAAGCTTCCTAATCTTAACTTAAAAGAAGATGAATCAAGTAAAACTCTAAAGAGCTAATTACATATCTTTCAAACCCTAAGGTAGGCTTTTCATAAAATCAACTTAAACTATTTAAGTCTAAATTTTAAGTGCCAAGTAGTATGTTATCATTAACTAAGTGTGTTATGAGGTCTAATACAATACCTTGAAGAATAATTATTTTATCACTACTATAGGTGTTCCAAAACTAATTGTAACAAATGATAATTTTTGTATAAAATTTATACATGTAAACTAAGGATCTATATGAAGAGGATCACTTGTGAGAATGATATTTTTTAAAGTTAAATTTGAGAAGAGTTCCACATTCATGTTGCCCCTGAGATTCATAATTCCATGAGATCATTCAATTAAACAATCTTCATAAACTTTGGTTTCAATCATGAAAAGATGTACAATGCAAGAAACATATTTTGTTACAAATTCATAATCTTCATATATGGGCTTTTTGACCATTTAAAAAACATAGGAAATAGACATAATATTCTATATCTGTTGATATTGCTCCCACCTTCACATTTCACCACATTATATGTTACATCACATTCACCTTTCAAGGAACCTATCATTGCACATACCATATGCCCTTTGTTAGATATGAGGTGAATTGTTCTAATATTTTTCAGTCTCATAAAAATTGTCATAAAAATTGTCAAATAGAGGCTCATTTGAGGTGTTATCCATATGATCTAAGAGCACCTCCACTCCACTCAAAATTTTGGAGGTCAAAATCTCCTCAGAGAAAAATAACTCCCAACCTCTTCATTTGAGGTTGCTGTGGGTCAGAATCTGTTCATTTTGAGTTGTACGTCAAACCTGAAAGGCTAAAGAAAGAGCAGAATGGCAGACCAACCTCTCTCCCTCCCTTTCCAAACTGACCAAGTATGTACAGTACAGCACAGTACTATATATGAGTACCGTACTGTGAACCCATACAGATAACTTGTAAGAGCACACCTACCCAGTGTTGCTGTAAAGTGAGCAGTTCACAAACAGATTCTCCATCAAGTAGGTTCATATCCTTTTCTATTGAATGAGGACGAAGCAACGTACCGCAGTAACATTATACTCCTTTTAAAACTTTATAGACTAGGATTTGCATTCATCACAATCCAGCAACTGCTACTTGGGCCGTATACAGGTATGAGAAACCTTACTTAAACGTCAACAATCTGTTGAAAGCCATTGAGCAACTTGCTTCAGTTTCTCTAGACTCAGCAAGCATATATACACGATTTCAGTTTTGAGTGCCATTTGAATCACTAGAGGATTCTCCTAGAGTTTTCTCCGCAACCACAATCCTAGCTTGTACCCATGATGCACCGCCCACTTAAAATCACATCTCTGCAACTTGGACTTGCTTCTAAAACGGTCTGTTGTGTAAACAATTGTGGAAAGAGTCCAACAGTGACTTAGATTTTTCACACCTTGATGATATGTGTGAGCTCCAGGATGTTGATGGAAGCAATGCCGCCGACGCAGATGACACCAAACATGCACATCCCAACTACTGCGGCCTTCATTGTGGTGCTCATCTCCTCCTTATGTAACCTGCTCATAAAATGAGAATCCAAGCATGTCAGTAAACGTGGGGGTGAATTCTATTTCTGTGGCACAGCCACACAGTTATTTCAGCAACCTTGCAACTGAACTCAAAGGAACTGCGAAGAGAGAGCCTCGAAAATTGACTCCAGAATCATGGTTTAAAGGTGACCAATTCGATTGATCATATTGTGAAAACTTTGGAGTGCACTTTGTCATTTTTAATGAATTTCCTTCACTTCATCTCCAAAACTTGACGTTCATTTCAAATCTTCACAAACATATCTAAAATTTTTATGATTAGTAGGAGGCATAAGATTTCATTTGTGGAAATTAATTTCCATGTAGTTATAGTGACCAATGGGGCTTTATAATTGAAAATGATTGAAGATTCATAACGTGGTTATAAGCTCGTCCTCTCAGAATGAAAACGAGTGACTAATGACCACAGCTGTCGCGTTCAGAGCAACGATTCAGCCCTTCATGTTGTCTGAACCTTGGACTAAGAATGCCTTTAAAACAACAAGCTCTGCACCACACTACGAATAGCAATGCCTGCGCATACGGGGGTGAGATGAATTACTCACTTGTAGTAGAAAAGGGACGGAAGAAGGAGGGATACTGAAACGGAGCACACTCCTCCAACAATAGATTCCACACTCCCCAGCACATTGTACCTGGACAACATCACGACATCACATTGTTAGACCATAAATGGAGTCTGTTAAACGCACTCCAGGAACTATATCAAGTACAAACAGAGGTTATCGTGAACATACGCAACGTAGGCCACTACGTAAGCCAGACCCAGCACTATCGTCCTTGTAATTAAATCGGCTACACCTGCAATGATAGTGCCCTGATCAGTTCTTGCTGCAAATTCTAGCAAAGGATTCAATCTCCAAACACAGAGAGTATACTTCCTTGTTTTGAATGCTTCAAATTAAAAACAGATTGAAAAACATAGTCTTGCTACACTTTTCTCCCCGAGTTGAGCTGTTTTTAATACCTGGATGATGGGAACTTGCGGATCTCGAGATCAAGTCCACTATTAGTTCCGCCATCACGTACGTCAGCGCCTGCAACCATAAGTAAACACGTCAAAAGATGCTCATAGAATTTTATACAAATTGGTTGTGACTAGGACCACCAAGGTAAACAAAGCAACTGCTTTAGCAAGTATGTTCTTGCAGATGGCTAGAAAATCAGCAACCAAAAGCAGGGAAAGTTACTCTCCAGATATGTAAACGAATATACAGAAGGGGCTGAGGTCTTTGGAAAGTTCAATGCCATTAAATCCAAGAGGCTTGCAGAACTTACAGGAATTGTGGAGTAAGCGCTCATTGCCACCAAGACAGTGACCAACTCGTTGATAGTAATCCTTAATTTTCCAAGTCTTAGCAGGACAAACCCCGTCACCCCAGATGCTTCATTCAGGTTCGCTGTCACCAACACCTGCGTAGCACCGCCAAAGTAGAAATACGAAATAGACCCCATGGTGGCATACCTGGAACCCAGCATTTTGTAAGTATAGCGGCAAAATGGAGGCTGTTTTTAAGACAACTATAATCACATCCTAGCACGGTCAATGACTTGCAATTGGTACCATCAGTGTCACTTTCATCAAGGTCCCTAACTCACGAAGCATTTGTGGAGCTCGACAATGTCCAAATATGGAGCATACAGACTGAAGGAGGGAAGACGTACAAGAGGAACATTGATAAAAATGCAAAGTTTAGGCAATGCTCGAAATTTTGTGGGTTCTTCATACTTCTTCGCATTGAAGGTAAGCCCGCGTGACCTGTGTCAAGGACTGTACGTTTAGGAACCGCAGGAGCTTGTCAAGCAATCAATCTAGAAACCACTTTCAATTTGAAACGATCAAGAAAGTACACGATTAAAATGGAATCAAATATACCAGAAAGGGAGACAACCAGAATGCCTGTTGCAATTGGAAAATGTGCCCAATTGACGTTTTCATGAACTGCACTGGAGCTGTCATGCACTGCTTCACGGTTTGGATCCACAGCATATGATATTACCACAACTGTCCACAAGCACAAAGTTAGCATTTCGATTAAAAATCCAGCTATTCAAAACAAGATGAAAAAAAGAATAAAACAAACCTGTGGTCAGAAGCAAAGACGACAGGACCCCGGAGACGCTTATGGATGTCAGCCGTGAAAAAGTTCGAACCCAGATAGCTGGTAGCATGATAACGGTACTTCCTATAATCACAGCATCCCTGCAAAAGCAAACAAACAATTACAGAAAACACCACGTGGGTCCATGTAGACTGAGCATCAACAGTCAAGAAGCCATGTTTGCGAAAACCAACCTTGAAGATAAGCACATAGAACCCAGACACAAGGCTCCTGAAGGCATAAGCATCTCAATGGACTGCCAGACAATGATCAAGCACATGCATGATGCTCCAAAAAACTCCGCCAGCACCATCACCATCACCTATCACCATCCGCATCACCTTTTCCCGCATCAATTTCGGCCCTAGATCAGCACAAATAATCCCTCTCCTCATTCGCTGGCTCATAGTTGAAACAAAGTCTCAAAATATCTACTACTAGATTCACAACATTATTAATGGTAAATTTGCGTTACACTAACATTAACTTAACATTAACTCAACATGAGAACTATATGAATCTACTGCCTACTAACTGAATATAAATAAACTCTCTGTAATCGAGTAGGGGTCATTACTAATGAACAGAAACAAACAGGTAGGTATGAAGAGAGACTACACCTTTAAAGTTTCAAAGTAAACACAGAAATAGAGGTTGCACATAACGTTTCACACTTGATAATCTGACCCGGAATTTGACATGAACTTGAAAAGAGGGGTCATTAGGTCGAGATCTACCATCCAGTGACCCAGATTGCCCATTGCTGTGGTACCCAAATTCGGGTACGATTGCACCATGGTTCTAGGCATCTTGTCGAATGACCGACATATGAACTTCGCTGAGTAAGAAAACATAAAGCTCACCACTGCCAACACCACCTACACGTCCCAGTCTTTGGAATTAGAAAGCCTCACCAAGATATAGGGTTAATAATAACGATCCATAATAGTATCAGTAGCGAGTAATTTTGAACATGGTTAAACGTAATACTCACGAGCATGTCAAGATTGAGGATAGCATTTGGTTCGTACCAAACTGATCCACCCCCCAAGACGAAAAGCATAACCCAAGCTCAGTAACCCTACGCCGACATAGAGATTCACCTGCAGCCAAATCCAAACTTAGCACTGGTACTCGGAGATCACGAGCTAATAAAACACAATCAATAAGAAACTCTGTACTTCTGTAGTTTGTATAGAGGACCAAGAGATAAAGAAAGGAAGAAATTAAGTTTCAACCTTGTAGGAAGACCTTATAGCAACCAAGGAGGACTATATAATGACCTAATCCAACAAGCATTGGGAAATGGCACTTACAATGTTTAAAACGGTCTGCGCATCCGATTGCAACAGGCCCACTGGCCCATCGTCAAAAGACTCCAACAAGTCCAGCTTGGTTGTGGAAGGGGCGCATGATTTTCGACTGGTTTTATTCTCCTTGGCGACTCCAATCCAGTCCCCATGCTCCTCGTCATACGAAGTTCCTTCGTGACCTTCTAATAACGCAGCTTTCGTGCCGTTTTCCTCTTGAAATGTCGCCATAGCTGTGCTCCACACAACAACAGAAATAAGAAGAAACGCAGATTTCTTTCCTTCTTTTCTGGATTAGGTTTCCATTTTGCAAGTCCACGCAGTCTCAACGACAATTTCACGGAAATCAACACCCCACGTTGCATTCACTGCATCCTCATGAAATGCGCTAATCTTGACTCACCTCGCACTTGCAATTCGCAATTCCTACACACTTTTCATAAATCCGTCCATACAAACACGAAATAAGCAGAAGTGACAGAAACCGAAGTTTCTATCCTGCTTCCCGGAATTGGACTAGGTTTCCAATTTGCATGTCCATACAATCTCAACCCGTAATTTCATGAAGAACAACAGCCCATCCTTGTAAGAACCATTCACAGCACCCTTACAATGAACCCTAATCTCGACTCCCCTAATTCTCAATTCCTACTCACCTTTTTTTAAGTCAGAAACCCGAGAAATACAATCACAAGCATAATTGGTGTACGAATCCATTCGCATTGGCTACAATCAAGTAACTCTCACCACGTCTCTCCTTGAAATCAAACCTTGAAATCAAAAGAAAGCCAAAGAGATTCCAATGGCACACACAAAAGCTGCCCAAAGAGAAGAAAAAGATCTCCGATCTGACCATGAAAGTCTCCTCTTGTCAACTGCGCTTGAACGTCCCAATTTTTCAACCCTTAACCAATCTCCAGAAGAGCGAGCAACACGCAGTCGGAGATCGTTCGATCTCTCCCGACTTCCCCTCCCATGAAAATGAGACTTTTATTCACTTCCAAGGCTTCCCTTAGCTCAAGAACCCAATTGCGAGACTAAAGCTCCGACCAGCTTCTGGATGCGGACAGGATCATTTGTGGACCCAGAGAAACAGAGTGGAATCACGCAAAGGAGGTAGCTGCCTCTCATGTCATTGTCTGCACATGCGCTTGCCCAGTTGCCTTGGAAGCCTACTTTCAATAGTGTCCTTGCTATTTTCTCTCATCTGCATGCGCTTTAGATGCGACATGAGAACATGGGAGGGTGACTTTCTGCCGGTGATGACGCAGTGGGAGTTTCAGGCCACGGGACTGGCTGACTTGATCCCTTAACCCCGGAACGCTGCTGCGGCCACGTAAGTGTACAGGTATTTGTGACTTAGTATACCTAAGGATACAGGATGGAAAAAATCATTTTTTCATCCAATTTTTTTTGAAGTTGCTTGAGTACATTTCCAGTGAATAATATTGTAAATTCCTTCATTATGGTATTACTGAATTTTCTAAAGAAGAAGATGCTTGATCCTTGAATCACTCTTGCATTTTATTTTGGCCATTTTTTGCTCTTTATTTTTTATATGAATTTTAGCTGCAAATATGATGTTTTTTGAATTTGAGTCCAACTACTTGGATGAAGCTCTAATTGGGAATTTTGAAAAATTCTTAAATTTCAAAATTTTATAGCAATATGAACTTTGGGCCTATAACCATGGTTTGTTGATTTTCTAATTTTAGAGTGACATAATAACTTTGCTTTAACCACTATTTTATGCTCTATATAGTGAAAATATTTGGATTGAAAAAATAGGGGACATTTTAGAAAATCTATCAATCAAATTTTAACCTCTTATAACTTTTTTATATTCTAATGAAATATCATTCTTGGATTTCACCCAACTTTAATTGCAATTTGTCTTTATCTGATTAATAATTGAAAACTTCTCAACATTCAATAATGCATTTTATACAAATTTGCTCAATTTTAGGTGATCCTACTTTAATGGATTTAATGCACAATAATTTAGGGTGAACTTTAAATAGAGTTGGAATCAAAAAACAATTTCATAATCAAAGTTACTTTCGTTGACTTTGACGATTTGTACACTTTTATGTGAGTAGGTGAAACTACATTTTAGAAGTAGCTTTTGTTGTCAAACTAAAACCAACCAAATAGTTCAAGTGAAATGTTAATATGAGTTTTCTAGAAGTTGGAATTTTACCTCCCGCATTTTGGTAGGTCCTTGTCTCCCAAAAAATTGGCAAACCAACAATTTTGATTCTCCTCATGCAAATATTATACACTTCTCTATAGGATTTTGAGAAACTTTGTCTTTTTTGCAAAGTTTGACGGATTTCTACAAATGTACCATAATTTAAGAGGCTCATTGTGGACCTTTAGGTGGTTGTGCATAAAATAAGAGTCCCTATTTGGGTGATTGCAAGAAAAAATTGTCTTATTTTTTGTCCCCTTGCACTTGGACATGTGTTTTTTTGCTCATATCTTTTGCATTGTTTGTCCATTTGGAGTGAAAATGGAAGGAAGGTACATGCGGTAGTTGCAAACATTAAGTAATTTTTTCAAATTTTTCAAAATTAGTTTACTATTTTTAAATTGTCCTCAATTGGATGTCTACCTTGGCTATTTTGGAGTTTTTTAGTCCTACTTTTGACCCAAAAATAAAAATCTGAAGCTACAAATTGGACATGTCGAAGTTTTGTTAACATTACAAGTACTGACAATGAGTTTTAATGAAAAGAGCAACATGTTGGTTGCATACATAGGGTCAAAGTGACCTTCCTTTGCTCGAAGGCTATGAAGAGGGAAAAAATTTCCTACATGACTTTTTTTCAATGCAAGTGCAATCTTCTTTAGCAAAATGGCTTTTTTTATAGCTTCTTTAAAACTTTTTTTAATTACTAAAAATGAAAAAGGTCCACAAACCCCTATTCTACTATTTTCTACTCTTAGTGGCTTATGTAGTACCCTAGAGTAGTCTATAGTATTGCATAGTATTGCATTGTTGAGATCTGTAGATGCCTTGAATTGACAGCTTCTATTTACAATGAGCTCCTAACATACAGTATTGATAGTTCTACATAGTGCTATCAATCCTATGGCTAGAAACTACGTTTTTTAGCCAACTATAATCATATAGCTTCCCATTTTGAATAGGACTATGCTTATCCTTTTAGATGCTAATGTCCCTTTCGAAATTTCCAACATGTTTCCAATGACAAGCCCAAAGTGTCCCTTTAGATTTTAGAATAATGAAAGAACCTTTTATAGTTTAGAGAAGATGCTTCATTGAATTCTTAGTGGGAAATACTCAAACCCTATTCTAATTTTTTGAGTCCAAATTCCAATCCCTTGAACCCCAATTCTACATTGAGTGTAATTTTTACTACATTAATTAGGATGCAAAAGGGAGAAATTGGATCATGGGATAGGGATTCCAAATGCATTGAGGTCCATACTGGGTCCACCTATGTTAAAATGCAACTTTTACAATGTGTCGTATTTGAAAATAAATTTTCAAGTATTCTAGCTAGATTTAGAATTGCCTTCACCAATTTCATGATGCTTTAGTTTCTCTATGAATAGGGAAAGACTCAATTTTTGGAAGAACTTTGTCATATTGTCAAACTAAAAGCAACCCAAAAATTCAAGTCGAATATTAACCCCTAAATATCCTAGGCCATTTTTGAGCTTCTAGTAAATTGCTTTGCTTTGAACAACAATCCATCATTTTGATAGATTATATCAATTTTTTTCATTTACAACTATAAAAATTCAAACTAAACATACTAGAGATCACAAAGGAAAAGAAAATACAACAATATTACTTATAAATTGAAAGGTTATAATGTTTGATCATGAGGGTGTTAAACTTATAAAAGTAATTTGAAGTTGTTCAATCTTTTTTTTACATATCAAATCTAAAAATTTGGTTAGCCAAAAAATATGAGGTTAAAAGTCCCAACATGCATAACCTTAATCAATTCATGGCTTCTCAAAATATGCTCTACAATTTTTTTAAATGAATTTTGAATGTCATTTTTTCTCCAAGATCTAGTAAATTTGAAGCATATTTCCAAGAGGCAAGAGCCCCCCAACACTATGTAAAGTCAAGATTGCAATGGACATCCTTGCACAAAATCTTAAATAGAAATATCATAATCAATCATTTTCAAAATCGGATTTTTGATAATAAAACTAGATGTCAAAAAGAATTTTTTTAAAATAAAAACTACTAAAATAGAAAATTGGGTAGATTTTATCTAACTTCAAAGCATTTTCAACACTAAAATTTGGTGCCTCATGCATTTAGAGGTTAAAATAGTTTGGTAGAAGTCAAAAACT
This sequence comes from Straminergon stramineum, assembly GCA_963920665.1. NCBI lineage: Eukaryota > Viridiplantae > Streptophyta > Bryopsida > Hypnales > Calliergonaceae > Straminergon > Straminergon stramineum. Next base: position 15,435,843 of record OY987272.1, read on the forward strand.
TGTTCTCTTTGATTTTTCATGAGCGTTCCCTAAAAATGTTAGGGCCAACAATTTTGATTTTTTCATTACAAAGTATTTTACACTTCCATATAGAATTCCAATTTTTTTAATGTCTTTTATGCAGGGTTTGACTAAATCTAGGCGAATGGAAGTATGCCCTATAATGGGCATCAAAATGGGAAGATGGCTTGGTAAATGGAATCATTGAATCATTTCTAAGAAGTGCTATGAAGAAGGTGATGACTACACATCTTCACAATTAGAAACAATCTTCTTATTCACTTCTTTAGATAATGGAATTTTCTTTTTATTAATCCTATAAGGAAAGGCCCTATGACTAAGGTAGTGAGCCAAAAATGATCAAATTATTGAATGCATAGGCACATTCTCTGTTTCTACAATTTCCTTGATAGTCATTCATTGGTCCTCTTTAGTCTTCAATGAGGGTTGCTATTACGTGAGTGTAAGAGTGTAAGCCCATGAGCCTATAATACTACACACCTATATTATAGGTGTATATACCATAGAAACCATTTGTGATTATAGGGTATATATGTTACAAATACCTATATTATAGGTGTTTATAATACATAAACCTTCTATAGTGTGTGGTATCTATATTATAGGTACCTATAATGTAGGCTCAATGCTCACAAGCTCGCATTCTTGGGCTCACATACTAGCACTGTTGAGTAGATCAAATATTTGCCTCATTTGTACAAGTTGCTATCAATGTTAACTTTCAACCAATTGTAAGTTAGGCTTCTAGTGTGAAAAACAAAAACAAATACTATCATTGCTAATCCAATTGTAGAAAAAAAATAGTATTTGCTAAAATTGTCAAGCTTAGTAGGTATGCACTTTTTGTCATACTAAGAGAATCATTTGACAAGTCCTTGCATGGATTGGGGACTTTTCATCTAAAAACAAGGTTTTGATTTTTTCTTCCAAATCACATGTTAGGGAAATACCACCACAAATAAATCCTTAAATATCTTGTAGTCTTGGTTGGAATGATGAAGTTATATACTTTCATAAATATGTAAGTTATAGATGAAACATCACCTATTCATCCAAATGTGGTGATATCATACAACATTGGGAAAAAAATCGGAGAAATTTTGGCAATTTCATAATGGTGAAGTGTCATGGTACGGTATAACACAAATGGAATTGACTGCAAGCCAAACAGCCTTCTCAGAATATCTAAAGAGCAATTTCAAATTTTACACATCAACAAGGAAGACTGTCCTGAAGATCAACGAGCACAAATAAAACGAGGCAACCATGTTGTATCATTCAACATTCAGGACTTGTCTGCACTTTTGAAGAGCCTTTCCCATTGGGTACGATCGGTTCCAGGACCTTCACCCTGAACATACCCACCAAGACGATGCTCATCAATCCTCCACTTGATTCTTGATTACGGTAGAAATGCTTGACATGGAAATATACATATCATATTTTAGGGAGGCCCTATGACACCTCAGAATTGGCCATGGTGCTGTGCTTCAACTGCTAAAATATGTTATGACAAGGATACTCCCAAGTCTTGAGCGAGTTTCCCATTCCACAAATTAAAGAGACTCACAAGATTTACAGTAAGAAAGCTTTGTACTGACCTCAACAGAGTTGATCTCGTAGGTTTGTCCAATAGTGCATGGGATTTCCAATGCTTGAATGCAAGCTTCTGCTACCACTACTCTACTTGCTTCCCCAGTTAAATTGTCACCTGTAGAATACCAGTGGAGGGAATTTCATTACGTACAAATATAATTGACTCGTAATTCACCATCGCACAACAAGCTAGTATAAAGAGACAAATAAACATTTCACACAAGATTTGAGTCATAATCATGTACATTACCTTGCGCTATGATTACATCACGACGACTACCAGCAGTGGCTTTTAGTAATGTATTAAGGTCATATGACGTGTATGGTCCGTCTGTTAGTCGACCTGGTCTGCATACAACACGTCAATTTTTCAGCAATCTCTCAGCATATAATCCGCACACAAATCTTGCATACATTTAGACAGAATATACAAACCTGATGACCGTGTAAGGGATCCCTGATTCGCGTAGAAAATCTTCTGCCATCCTTTTGTACTTCAAAACTCCGAAGAGGTTCATGATGCTAGCGCAAGAATCACCCCCCCAAACCCCATGAACTTTAACCTTCGATATCTAGCAGATCTATAGCACTAAGTAAGATGTTCAAAAGTACTACAAACGTCATGCAAAGTTGAGCTACTACGCAATATTGATGTAGTTATCTGCCCAGAAAACATTAATAGATGTCTCTTTGGATTCAGTCATAACGCAAAGAAAACAATCACTGCAAAGAGTGACCCCAACACATACTTGCACAAGCGTCACAGAGGGCAGTTAACTCACTTCCACGGTAGCTCATTGAACTTAGTTACCCCTACAGATGACACCAGTATGAAATGTTGGACACTTTGGGGCACGGCCGACACCAGGTTGCGCACTCCCTCCCAGTCTGCAGATAATGAAGCTCTACGGTCAACCCGCGTTCACTAGTTGGTAACCGAGGGTAAGCTAACTACACGTAAAATTGACCAAATAAGAATCCGTGCATGATTCCTATTATTAATCTGTCTTATTTTTGTTGGTTTCATTTGGTAATTGAGAGGGTATTCAAGATTCTCTTAGTCAATATTTTTTGGACACCCAATGAATAAACCTAACCCAGGCTTTCATGTTCACGAGGTGCACATTTTTGGCAAGAATTTGCAGGGGTCGGTTTTGCAGCAGGTTAAATTATGACGTGATGTTACAATGCCCACCTTTCCAATAACTAACAAACTCAATACCTAGTGATGTATAATCGCTTGAATATATAGGTTAAATTCATTCAGATTGATGAAAAAAACAGCAACAGAAATGGAAAGAATTGTGGTCACCTGTCTTTTCCGGCCCATTGTCATCGCCCCAGCGCTTGGACGGGAACGCTGTGGTACCAGTACAGCATATCACATGTGTAATACCCTCAAATACAGAAGATATAGTTTCCGGCTGCCGAGTATCTCCAACATGAACCTGTCAAGGAAATTTTTTGAAAATTGAACGTCATTCAAAATTTCCTGGATACTGGTTTGTTGTGCATACAAATAAATAGAGAGGAATACAATTGCACACGTGTGCCTCAGTTTTGGAAACGAGAGTAGGTACAACTCTGGAACTAGGTAAACTGACAAGAAAAGTACAAAAGGGTAGCAACTGGGGCCTAAAATTTGAAACAGAGGATTTGACGAATCAATAAAAGGAATGGGAAAAATAATACCAAATGTATGACATTGATGACTAAAAGACGCCGCATTACTCAGTCTAAGTTACCTGAAACTTTGCTGGATCATGTTGCCCAAAGAGAGAACGAGCTTTCTCTGCATCACGAAGGACTGCCTTCACAGGTAGTCCTCTATCCAACAGTGCTGCCACTACCAGCTGCCCTGATGTCAAACATCAAGGAACTGGGCGGCATTAGTACATATTGTGGACTCACAATCCCACAAAAGACTTAACCTCCAAAGGGCTATTTGATCATCTTGTGAAGCCAATATAATTCAGATGAAGCCAAATTTTATACACCAGAATCAGTGAAGAATTTTGCAGCTGTTGATCAAAAATTCAAATCATGTGCAACAAAATAAAGTACTAACATGCCCTACTCAGAATTGTCCCAATTTGAGACTCTTCAGGGTCTGTTCGTATAGAAGTGAGGTGATGGAAAACGAAGACAGAATCAAGCCTTTAGTGAAAATAGGAATGTCAGAGCAGGCCTGCAGAAGATGACAATTTCAGAATAGCATCCCCCCAAATCCACAAGAGGACTGGTACTAAGAGGAAAGAAGAATTGCATTATGCTCAACTTGGTAACAAACCTGCAAATCGAGGAACAGAAATTGCAAGGATTGACATGCCCTAATTCTGGTTATCAAAACTAGAAACGATATGTAAAACACTGGTATCCAACAGTGCCAATTCCCAGAGTTCATAATTCATGAAATTAGGTCATCAAGCAGAATTTACAAGTGGACTACTACTGAGGAAAGAAGAATTGCATTGAGCTGACATTGCTAGCAAACCTGCAAATCGCTTCGCAAATTGAAAGGATTGACACGCTTTAATTCTGGTAATCAAAACTACAGAGAGGATATGACAAGCAATTGGTATCCACTAGAATTCCAAATTCATGAAATTAGGTCATCAAGTAGAAATTCACAACTGATCCAGAAATTTGTCAAATACGCACTGACCTACACCTCCGGTAGCCCCCACGACTAGAACACACTGCGAAGCGCCCTCCTTCCCCTTCAATTGCTCCTCCTCCACCAACTGATTGGAATCTGCAGCAAGCTGAGCGCACACTCTTAACCCCCTCCCAACATGCGGCTTCGCCACTAATCTCTTCCCACACACCTGAAGCTCCGATTGTAAAGAATGAGCACTCGCAAATTGCAATGCGCGTTGTCGCCCCACCACCACTTTGGTCCTCGGCAGCTGGGGAGGGAACCCACGCGCCACCGGGGAGGCACAGGCAATGCCCACTTCCATTCTACCCAATCCTGCAAACTTGGGAAAATGGGGAGCCACCAACTCAACAAAGAGAATTGGTTGATGGATTGACGGCGGAGATGAGAGAATTGGGATTGTGTGGACTCAGAGCAAGAATAGTGGATAGTACTTTCTCAAGAGGTTTAAGTGTGCATTGCTTTTCCTTTCCATTCTTCGGTTCTCTGTTGTTTGGGAATTTGGGATCTAGTTGAATTTGCTGCGACGATGTTTTAGTTTCTTGTGAAATCTGGAGGTGAAAATGGAAACCACGGACATCATCGCAAGGGAGGACTCGGAGGTGTTCGTGGAGACTCACTGCAGGATAAGGCGCTACGGATCGGATAATGGATTTGCAATTATAATAAGGTAGGCCATCGTATTTGTGAAATGTGCACTCTGGGTACGCAAGGTAGAAGCACCTCAAAACTTACAAAGTTTAATTTCAAAGGATTGTAAGTCAAAATCATGTGCTTGTGTGCCTTTCAACTTTGGGGATTATATCAACAATCTTGTTGAGAGTTTGCATAAAAAAATTCAGTTCAATTGAAACTATCTATCATGGCTACCCGAAATTATCTGTAACTAAAAAAACTTGTCTTTGTAAGGTATAACTTTTTAACCGTGACTTGAATTGGGCAAGAAAGTTTTAGGCATCAAGCTAGTAGTAAAACACACCTCTGGTAAAAATTTCAGAAGGATCGAACAAATATTGCACTGAGAAGGGATCACCTTAAAGTGGAAAATGCCTTGAAACCATGCCTCTATGCTTTAAGAGATAAGAATTTGATTATAGTTTCTAGTATGAAATTGAAAAAGGTTTTGTTGGATCTTGTTGGCAGTCACAAAAGTATCCTAGATTCTCTTAGAAAGCACTTTTGGGACACCAAATGAACAAACTATGAATTTTCTATGCACTAAAAATAAGTGCATTCAAAATCAACCCTAAGCGTTCATAAATAAAAGTTGAAAAATGTAAGCACAAATCTACTTGGGTTGGTTTTGAAAACAAATTACATGCAATAATTTTATTCAAACTTCAAAGTCCTTCACTTTCAATGCTCCATTTTGCAACTATAACATCAATGATCAATTAATTAATTTTATTATTTTAAAATTGTTTCAAGTGGAAATCACATGTCTTCTAAAAGTCATAAAATTTTTAGATCTTTTTGAAAAGATTAACCCCTAAGCGCTTCGACGTCCATTTTCTGAACGATGAACAGATTGAAACTAGAGTTTTATCCTCCTAACTACTTGGATGAAAGTTATTTTAATTTGTAGAGATACATTATGAAGTTGTTGTCCTATCTAAGGGTTGTATTTGATGTTACTAGAATACATATTTTTCTAAAATTACAAATGTGCAAGTATGTCAAGTGGTCAAAATGCATTGACTTTAGTTCAAAACTAGATTTGCCAAAATGAGGTCATAGATTTAAAGAATACAAAAATTTCAAAAAATCACCATGTGAAGAGAAACTCATTTCAAATCCATTACAACAAATTTTACTGAAAAAATGATAATATTTTACTTGTAATTGAATTTTGAAGGAATTTTGGAATTTCTCTTTCAAAATTTATAAAAAAAGATTGGTGATAGCATTGGTGAATCTAACCATACAGATGGAATCTAAAAATCAAAATCTACAACTTTTTTTCATATATCAATTCCAAAATATGCTTCCAAATAGCACTTTACAATGATTTTTCTAAAATCGTCAGTTTTGGAGATGAATCTGGACATTTAGGGGTTAAATCACCACAAATTTTGAAAAAAATATATAAATTTAATGTCAAATACAATATATAATTCAAAGTTGCAATTTTTTTCATCATATATTGGTGTATATTGTGGTATAGAACATTATAGTCTAAATTAATAAGTTTTTATGTTACATGGAATTCATGACATTTCCAACAATAACATATTGAGAAATGTTTGTTGTTGATTCTCATCTTCAAACTACAAGAAAATACTCAATTTAAAGGCAAACTTGAAAATTTCAGTTTCTTAGATTTGTTCAAAAGGCAAAGAAATTATAATCAGTTGGAATGCAATAATTGTTATAAGAATACAATGCCAAAAGTGCTAAAACATCCTACACCTCCATGTCATTTAAAAAAAATTAAAGTTTCTTAAATAAAAGAATTAGCAACATGTGTTGACATTAACTCATTGATGTAAAAACAAATTGTACTAAAAAAATGAATGAAAGTTATTAGAAACATGAGCTATTTGACCATTCATATGCCATTTTTTGGCTTCAATACCAATAGAGTTTAAGTCTTATGTTTTCCAACGCTAATATTCCAAATGCTAAATAAAATATTTTGAAGTGATGTTTCATCCAATTAGCTTCTCAAATATCCAAATGAATATTTCAATCTTCAAATGCAAACCATTTACATGACAAATTTGATGAAATTGAACTTATTGCCTACAAATTTATAAGCAATAATGAGCAAAACTTCATATATGGATTTGAGAAGAAAAACACTTATCTTATGAAGTTATTAGCTTTGAAGGTCATATTATGGATGACTAATTGGTGGAGGGTAGTGTTTTGTCCAAATAATTTCTCATGCATCTAAGCTAATACTTGAATCTTCGAAAGACAACTATCTTTTTTGACCAATTTCATGAAATTTAGGTGAATAATATATTTGTATAAAGATAAACAAAAATGTGCAAAAACTAATAAAATCCAAATGAACTTTTAAAGGTCTATGGAAAATTGTATACCATATAAAGTATTGTATTTGGCTCCAAGAATATAACGTGAGTTCCCAAACTATGGGGAACGTAAGAACTTTGTCACATTAGCTATCTAATATGGTCAAGAGATGGCCATGTTAGATAATATTTTTTAGTTAATTTTTTCATACTTTTGTAAAAGAATATGTAAATTTTTAAACATTTTAAATGAATTTTTAATTTTGTGCACTACTGGCTAGTTCACTGAACAAGGAACACATATGAAACAGTCTTTTAGAGGCTTGAAAAACATCTAATGCATGTAGAAGTTGCAATTATAATGATTAAAATTGAGAATGCCAGCATGTATGATTGAATCCCACTCAATATGAATATACACTTTTGTTACTACTATATACCTCAATTCATGCACTTTCTAGGAATTTGTATCCATAATCATCACTAGCCAAAATGAAGTACCTACAATAAAACCTAGGTATTGATAACATTAGATGAATATGCTCTCAATATGAGAGCTTAGGAGACCCTAGTGTCAATTATTGGAACACCTTAATACAATGCTTTGAAATTTTATAACTTATTGATATGGTGTCCAAACAACGCAAGCTAAAGTGTCTTTGAATTCCCTTGCATTTGCCAAGAATATCCAATATAACAATGTTTTACATTAGTAAATATGCTCAATTGTTGTTTTTGTTGATTTTGGGTACGCTTACCTTACATCAAGATTTCAAAAAACACCCAATTGCATATAAAATTGGGTTTCCCAAACCTTTATAGGCCAATCTTTAGGCACTCACCCATCCACTTGGTAGATAATGAATTTTGTGCAAAGTATGCTTCATCCAACAAATATTCATTGAAGAAGCTTAAGAAATCATAAATTATATCAATAGAAAGAAGAAAGAATGCTTCACTTGAAACAATGATAAAGGTATATATTGGAGGAGTTTCAGTTGTTTATTATAAATGTTCAAAACAAATCTTTCTATCTTCAGGTAGAGTACTTAGGGGTTGAGCTTAATCCAAAACCAAGTCAAGGCATAATGTATAGTAAGAGGTCTTCCTCCCAAGGCCTTCCACTATGTTATCTAGAGGACAAGTTGCCTAATTAACGTGTGCTATTGACAAATATTGTACCATGGCCCCACATGATTTTTGAAGCTTCTTGGCCCTACACATTGGACAATTACACTATGTGAAAGGTACGATTTATATTAGGTCCCATACCACCTAGTGTTTAACCTTGGAATGCAAGGTTGCCCCATGAAAATTATCCTTTTAATTTGGATATTCTATAAATCATTTGCTTAATATCCAAGAGCACTCATTGGAGATCAAAGTATTGTACAAGACCTCCCCTTTTCACACTAAATTATCTATTGGAGACAAAATGACATTTGTTATTGTCTACCTTTTTGTTTGAACGCTTGAATGCAAATGGTTCAATATTGATTGCATTCATTTGTTATTGCATGAAAGATGTATAGAATTTGAAATTATTTTTATGTTTGATGTGAGCAAGTGTAGAGCTTATTCTACACCAACAACTAATGCTAGAGGCTCATAGCAAGCCTCCATGCTCCATATCATATTAGAAAGGGGTTAAATTAGATGTTGTGGCCAACCAATTTCATAGGAGATGGGATTACCATCTTTCTCCAAAGTGAGTCTATGGTGGTTCTAGGGAGAATGTGTCTAGTCCAAGAGAAGTTGTCTATGCCAGGAGAATGGGATCATCTCTTCTACTAGAATTGTTCTTGTTGGTCCAAACTTTGATGGAGAAGTTCTAACCACAACAAACTTTGGTAGCCCGTAGCCATCTTTTCAAAGCATTGTTTGAGTTCCTTACTACAAACTACAAGCCCTAAACACACAAGCATCAACAACAACATGATTGATTTTAAATAAATGATTGGTGATTTTAAATAAAGGATTGATACTTGAAATGAGTTTGTTTGTTTGTTAGGGTGAGATCTTCGGAAGTGTGTGTCCTTTGGTTGAGCTCTTGGTAATATTGGAAAGTTCTTTGCAAGGAAGGGGGGCATGGGCTTTGTTTCATGAGATTTGGACCTACAATGTGTATGTTATTGAATTTCAAAGTTTATGAGAATTAAAAAATGAGAAAAATTCTTTTACTTTTATTTCGATTGTGGCAACAATACAAGGCACAAAGCATACCTTCAATTAGGTTGTTTGTTTTGTTTTATTTTGTGTATTTGTTACAATGAGATCTCCTAGATCGTGCATCTTCAATCACATTCTTGATAATTACCATCAAAAAGCTCTTTGCAAGGAGAGGTGCACAAACTTTGTTTTGTGATGTTTGGACCTACGATGTGAAAGTTATTGAATTTGAAAGTTTCTGTGAATTAAAAAATTAAAAAATTATTTTTACTTTTATTTTAGCTATAGCAATGACATAGGGCAAACTAGTTATCCTTGAATCACATTTGCAAATGCATATTTTCATTACTTTTACCATTGTGTAGCAATGTGTTTTTTAGTGGGAAATTGCTATAAGAAATTTGTTTGGATCCAAGAGTTAAATTTCTAGTGATGAAATTTTACTCACTATGCATGAATTTCTTATGCAAGCATTCAAGAAAAGTGGAAGTCTATGGATCACTATCAAAAGTACAATAAATAACTCTATTTTCTTTCAAAGATCAGAGGGCCATGAAGATGGCACTCCAAAATGAAATACTAAGTACTAACCCTAAACCTTCATCTTCACTTTGTGCACATTTCCAAAATCAATTGTATACCTATGTGGAAGAAATTGTTTTAGAACTAACCTTTGTTCCTTCATAACTTTCACATACCGTATCCAAATATCACGTTCTTTGGTGTGTTGGAACCTCCCTTCACTTGCCAATAAGAAAAAATGAAATTTGACCAGTATAACACAAACGTGCTCCACTTGTTATTTCCAATTTTGAGTTGCTAACACCTTTTGGACAAAAATAATTTATAGAAATGTAAAGAAACAAAACTAATCTCATTTTATGTACATGAACTCTAGACTTATGCATTGAGTGGGAGGATGACATTATCATGTAAGGTGGGTACCTCCAGAATCGTCCTTTGTCTAAAAGCGCCATCTACAGCAAGTGAACATTCCGAAATTCAGTTATGTACCTATTTGCATAGAGTGCTTTTAGAAACAAACTTTGACCGTGAATAACTTTTGCATATAATATCCAAATGATGTGTTCTTTGGTGCATTGGAACCTCCTTTCTCTTGCCAACACGGAAATATAAAAATCTGATCAGCCCAATAATAGTAACAATGCACAGTACCAATTTGTGACGCTTTCAGGTGTACCTACTTTATACCACATGTATCTTGATCATAGAAGATGATATAACTTGCACTAACAACTGCGACCCAACATTTCCCAAGTGTTGTTATCAAGCTGCAATCCAAATATGTGTTGACTACTCTGATCATTACAAAAGTATGGAGAATTCTTGTTAATTACCAGTTGTCTTTAGAAACAAGGACTATTTATTGGCTAGTCCAGTCTACCTAATCAAAGTTTTCCGTGGAGTACTGGGTTAAAATAATTAAGATCATGAAGAATAGTTTGAAAGAGAAGTCTATGACATCAGATCAGCCTACAAAAAGTGATGCAATTTCACCAACACCGGCAACACACCATTCCCAATTTCTGCTATTAGCATGACTGTGTGCTCGTGATGGCACTGAGTGCAGATAATCTTACACAATGCAACACATTGATCCATAAGAGACTTGACTTGACCCTCAACTGGACACGACCCTCCACCAACACCAATTTCAGAATGAGATAAATCACACACTATGAATTAGGGCTGCTTTACACTACTAACATTGGAGAAGTGCACTAGTTGGTTAAGAAGTTTTGGAGAAGACATGGTTATTTGAGGCAACTGGTGGGATGTTGGGCAAGATGAAAAGAATAAAATAATGACTTAAGAAGTTCTGACTGGTTGTAGTGTAAATACCAACTAGAGAAGTCTTCACAAATTGAAGTTCACTGGACAACAATCCCCAGGCTATGAACATATTTCGGGTTGCGATGAACTTTGAGAAGCTACAACTTTTGCATCCAGTGCTCAAATTCAATAAAACTTGTTGGAAAAAATGCATCTAGTTGTCAGATTTGTGTGGTAATATTTTCATATCAATACATTATATATTGAATTTGTGGAAAACATTTAAGTACATGGGGTTCAATTTACTTGTGCAACTTAACCATCTACCATCAAAAACAAATTTTGATGGTCAAATGAAAGGATTACTTCATTGACATTTGTAGTAGTTGAGGATGGAGACTTCCTTTTTATAATGAAATGCATTGTCCATTATGAATCTTGAAAGGGTATGGGATAAATTGAAGATGAGAGCTTACCATTCATTGTCAGCACAAAATAAATATGTTTGAATTAAAATTTTAGATCTCATTTAGGCATACTAGAATAACTTTATTTTTAAACTTTGAGCTACAAAACTTTAGGAAATGAATTTAAATTTCATACCCAAAAATCAATTTGAGATTTAGATACTCCAATCAAAAGTTATGGACAAATTCTAGATAGTAAGGATGTTTGAAAATGTCAAAAAATGTCCCTTCCAACCCGAAAACTTGTTGGAAAAATTTGAGCTATGTGTTTGAGATTTTGAGTCTCAAAATGATTGGAAAAATTCAATAAAACTTGTTGAGAATTTTTTTGAAAAAAATTATTCTAGTATGCCTAAATGAGGTTTGAATTTCTACTTCAAACACAATTCTTGCTTTTGACTTAATTATGAGTGGTTGAGTTCTTACTCATTCAAATTTATATATCCCACATGGGTTGTTTTACCTCCTACCACCCCTTATATAAAAATAGCTTGTCTTTTCCATTAGAAAACAAAAATAGGATAGGCTTTTATATCACTACAAAGTACATACTCAATTAATTGTGATGATTCAATCATTTTATCTTTGTTTATATATATAATAATATCATATTACAAATTTTGTAAGGTAGTAGCTTTGCTATAATCATGACAATTGAACATTGCAAAGATAGTGCAATACATGATGGGGGAGTCTAATCCAATTAGATTTGTCACAAGAAATAATATTTTAATGAAGTTGGAGTTTTTTGGAGGACAAGTTTCTTGTCTAGGGGGTTGAGGCTACCCAAGAAACTTGACCTACAGAGAACTCCCTTTACAAAAAGTATTACCACATAGGCAACCATGTCATTTTTCATCCATGATTAAGGTTTTCTACTAGGCAAGTCTTCGCCGTAGTGTAAACCCAATCTTCTGAAGAACAAAATTTGCTCCAATCGTATTGCTCTATTTTCCTACAATTCTTGACTAATGAACTTCTTCACATAGTGTAAAGAGGCCCTTAATCCAAGGAGGATTTTCACAACACTTGGTGACATGGCCTAATTGATCTAGTGCACACCAATTTTAACCTTTAAACATTGAGAGCTGGTGATCGTAGAAATCATCCCTTTTAGAATCATATGACATCATCTAATTTAACAAATCTAAAAGTATTCATTGGAGGTCAAACTATTGTGGGAGATCTCTCCTTTTTACACAAGATTTTTGGGAAGAATAGTTGTACATTTATCCTATCCAAAAGGATTCTCTATCATTCATCAACCAAAAAATGGCCGCAACAATGTTTATAGGTTAAGCACAAATTGATTCTTTCAACACTATGGCTACTTGTCTTGCGAAAATATTGAAAATGTAATATGGAGCATGTCATATTACTAAAGATCTTTAGATCATGTTCATAGGTACAAAAGATATGCCTTGGTTTAGACAATGAAATATGTGCAAATATCAAGTTAGAGACCAATATTGGTATTGAAAATTGTGATATTCATATATCCAATTATCCATGTATTTGTGCCTACCCATGATACCATTGCAACAATGTTGTACACTCTCAACCTCAACAAATCAAAAAGTGAAACATTTGTAAAGTCATTCAAGACAAGGTGTACATGTAAGATAGTTGCATCTATTACAATTCAAGCCAAGGAGACTACCTATATCACAAGCACAACAACAAAGAGTTGAGGAAACTAACCTACAATCATCCTAATTGTTTGGCATTGTAACATAGCACCTCTATATAATAGAATTGTTGAAGTTTTAGTTGTTTTATTGGGAGTTGAAAAAGGATTCCAAATTTTCATAGCTTACACACTTAAATCATGTATGAATATACTATGAATTTTCTATGTTTTGGCAAGAGATAATATCCAAACTCATCTACTATAGATTTTTGGTACATATAGAGAGAGTACTTTGGGAATTCATACCTTATTCCATAATGTGCCCAAATAACGCATGATAAAGTTGGAAATTACCTTATTACAATGACATTACATCAAGTGTCAAGTACTTCAATAATTTTTGAAAATCTAGGTCTCTTGTTTAAAATTGGATTCCAACATCTCTTAATCAAATCCTTCAATCCCACATCCAAATCACTAGGAAGTTTTGGCCTCCATCCTTCTATGATAAGATTATTGCTAGCTCTACATACCTCCAATTCACCTTCAAATGGCAAGTGCCCATTTACAATTTCAAAGCATGTCATACCATAGCTATATACATCTGCTTTCTTTGAGAAGTCAATTGAAGTTCTATTCTTCAAAGCCAAAAATATTTCTTGTGCTCTCCAAAGTCCAGTTCCAACAACTCCAATTGAGCATTCAAAGTGTGCTACAAACATTGAAAGGAATTCCGCACTTGCATGAAGAAGAATATTAGCAGCTTTGAAGTCTCTATGAATAATGCCATTCTTGTGTAACTTATCCATGCCCAATGCAATTTCCCTCATAATATCTTTGGCAAGCAAGGTCTCTCTATTCCACTCATATCGACATGGTGGACCTCAGTTGTTCTTCTCTTTCATGGCTTGGTTGATGAGCTTGTGTAAGTTGCCCCAATATTTATTCATCACAAATGCAAACCTCCCATCGTTCAACATTGTTCCCACAACTACTATACATAGAACTTCACGTCGAAGGATTCCACAAGGCCATTGCTTTTTGAGATTAGATAGGCATGACCCTCTCTTGAACACCTTCAATAGCACTTCAGGACTTACGGTGCCATCAATGGCCATAACCTCAAAGATATTTGTTTGTCCACCTTCTGCAATCTTTCGATCCAACTTCAAAAGAAGTGAATTCTTGCGGAAAAAATCTTTATATGCATGATGCTTCCATTGGACGGATGCTAAATCCTACAAATGAACTGGGGCCCATGTTGATGTGACCTAACACAATCATCGGGCCCCATAGAGATCGCGAGTTGTTCGTGGCGTAGTTGCAAGACTACGCCCCCAATGAAATTGCAAGACCACACCTTAGTAGGATTACTAGATTACTACACGAATTTCACTATTCTACAAGTCTTGCATACAATGTTTGTAACTGCGGTTTTAGGATTTTAGGCGGTGGTTTAGGATTTAAGTTGTCTTTCTTTAACTGTCAGTGGTTGAGCCCCTATTACATATCCCATATGGGTTGGGTTTCCTCCTACCACCCTTTGTGTATATAAAGTCAAGATGTTTTCTTAATTCTAAACAAAAGTAATGAATGACTTTTGAAGAAAAATGTAATGTTATGCTACATCAATGTGGTCACATTTCAAATGATTGATCTAATGTCATGTAGAAAAAGACAACATTTGAAGAAAATTTTGAACTTGTATTAAAAAAATATTTTGTGGTACAATTCAAACAACATTTTTCAAAGTTCCTAAAGGACATTCAAGTACTAAACCCCCCTTCCAAATAAAAAATTTCACAATCCTAAAACAACTG